>JAHWFP010243028.1:7235-21213 GCA_023313725.1 Lithobius niger
CCGTGATGCCTCCCAGGGGTTTGGGCAAAAAGTTCTTATAGATCAAGCTAAAAACATGAAATTGGGTGCAAAAGTCATTCTTAGCAGCATAAAACGAATCAGCCATGGAATAGACCCTCTTATAACAGTTATTTTAAGGTGATTACAGTGTTCTTTTCTGCATTATTCTTGCTGAAACAAGAAAAAAAAATAAGGGATTTTAGTATTAAAAAACGCTTAAGCGTATAAAATACGGATGTAAGCCTTAAAGAACTTAAAGGAACAGATATTAGAAAAGACATGTACGCCATCAGCGTCGCACTAATACGTGTAAAGGAAGCTCCAGCTTGTTTTTTGGGTCGCTGGAGATTCTTTTACACGTATTAGTGCGACGCTGATGGCTTACATGTCTTTTTCTAATATCTGTTCCTTTAGGGCTTTAAATTTTTTAAGGCTTACATCCGTATTTTATAAGCTTAAGCGTTTTTTAATACTAATCTAGTTAACTTCCTAATCTATATGAAATGAAATGAAATATGCTTTATTTTCAATTTTCAAATAAAGAATGTACACAAAAAGAAGACATGAAGTGTTTTGGAGCCCGGAGAAACAATAAAAAAATACCAAATAAAAAAAAAAACAAATGTAAAATAAGAAAATAAAAACTGATTAACACTGTAAAAATAAAGAGTAAACATTATACAGTTTAAGACAAAAAATCTAAAAAAATTAAGTAAAGCAAATAAAAATAAAATAAGAACACAGGAAATCCAAAAAATAAACCAAGAAATGAACTGCAGAAAAAAGAAAGAAAGAAAGACTTTGTTAGTATAAAATAGAAGAATTATTCATCACTTCTGAAAAAAAATTCTTGCGAAAGAGACACACTAGTGGCAGTTCTAATATTTATTAAGATTGAATTCCAAATCCTTGAAGTTTGACCCGCTAATGACAAGTTACTTATTTCAGCCCGGTTAAAACTTGTGTGACAGTTTGAAGCATTTCGAGTGTAGTAAACCACACCCACCTTAAGAGGGGCAAAAAATTCTTGCATAGCATCCCCAAAAACAAAAATCACCGGAAAAAAATTCCTCGTGATGGATTTAATAGTAAAGTTGTTTACCGTGTACTATAAAATGTTGATTATTAATTGCGTGCAGGCATGATTGAATGCCACCTTCCACACAGAAATGTTAATGCATAAAAACAAGCTGCACAAAACTGTATACAATTGAAATCTATAAAAGTAGGACAGTTGTTAAATTGCATCTTCTTATTGCCAGTAGTAATGCAAGTTCCTTATTTAATATCGAGCATTTTTCGAAAATCACAAGTAGCGTTCCGAACTGAAATAAACGTGATTTCCCATTCCCTAGGACAGGTCTACCCAATTTTTGCATTATTATCTGCTTTAAGGCGAAATTTCCTGGCAGTTAAAAATCACTGGTGTTCCCAACCAATACTCCCAATGATAGCTTGATCCGGGCAGTCCAGGTGCAGTGAGTGCATGTGCAGTGTGACAGCCAGCAACTGTTAGGGCGCGTTTACGCAACGACTCGCCTTTGCATTCTCGCAGCTAGAACTCAATCGCGATGGCAAAGGTGACATTGCCATGGTAACAACGCTAAATGGATTAGCTAAAGCCGACATCGTTTGAGTAAATACTTGCAGTCTTATAATCCGTGCCAATAATATAAAGAATTCTTCATGACGAAACAATTTTCCTAAACGCTTCTGAACTCACGTTATTTGCTGTTTTCGTTGCGAGGCGGCAGACATAAAACCGCCGCCATGTTGGAATTTGAGGTGATTTCTAGCTTCTAGCTGCGAGAATGCAAAAGCGAGTGGTTGCATAAACGTGCCCTTAGGGTGGATGTAGTGGCAACAATGAAGGGATGAAGGGTGGGTAATTTGGTAGGTATTCTAGGTATAAAAACAGATTTACCTATTCAGCCTGGGAAATGGGAAATCACGTGTTGTTATTCCAAAATACCTTCCTAGTTAATTTTTTTGCATCGTTACCGTTGTCTCCAGACATTCCAAGTTACAGACATTGTCCACTTCTTTATCCGCATCGGCAAAATAAATGCGCTTGTCTTTCTCTTGAATGTGAGGGTTTCTGCTTTCTCCGGAGGATCAGGCTTGTCGGACATTCCGTAAGGAATGGGTTTTCCGAAGGATGACGATGCTTCATCCCACATATTGCGCCTATACGGTGAAGAGCATGGCGCAGGGCCTTGTCCAGCGAAGGGTATGGTGAAGAACAAGTGTCTGCAGAAGGGCATCTTCCCGACAAAGCAGAAGCGAAAGGTGATGGTGTGGCAATGGGGAAAGCTGACGTGAAGGACATCCATCCAACTTGGGATACATCACTTACAAGTGTGGACTTTCCCAACGGAGTATAGTGCCAGATTTAAGAGGAGGAGAATCAAGAACCAACTTTACTTTTTTTTTAAAGGTGCCAATGAGCCGGCCTGGCTGCCTTCCCTCTGACTTTGGACATGGATGAGTCCAATCCTTTTGAAGTTGGTCTTACAAACTTCGACAAACTGAACGGTGGACAGTTGTCATTGTGATGTTCGGCCTTTGAGAGTCCCTTCTCGACGGCACCAACACACATGAGGATTTGTCTTTCCCTGAGTACCCTTGCATAACTCTGATCCATGCTTGTACTACCCGCCTGAAGACTTCCTGTAGTTGAACCAGCTTCATGGTTAGGCCATGGAACGAACTTTAATTACAATTAGTCTTAGAATTGTATCCATCATTTGTGAAACACGTTTATTACCAATACACCATACAAGGTTGAGTACACTTACTCAAGGTCGACTACATGAGTGGTTGGTCACATTGCTCTTAGGCTATTAGTCTCTCGCAACTACACAACAGGAATTCGTCGTACTAGATCGCTTGAACCTAACACAAGCGTTGAGACCGCCTGTTCCACGAAACCCAAACATACAACAATTCCTCAACACATTTCCTCAGCATTTCCCAAGGTTGGATGGTTCCAAGATCGCGTGCAAAAGCTCTTTACCTCTCGTATTGTTTGTTTTAAACGACCGTTATGCGCCATTCATCCCATCAACAATTGAGAACGCAGATTTGCAAAAATCTAACTTACAGAGTCGAATCTGAACGAGAGTTCCGCCCTCGGTTCACTCTGGCAGCATAAAAGTATCAAACAAGCAAAAACCCTAATTGCTCCAATACTAAGTAAATGCTTCATCGGCCCGTTCCTTGATCGAATCATTAATGGAATGCTGTACTTAAAGAGGAGCTACTCTTGTAATAATATGCAAAGTAGGGTGCTGTAGGCCTATGTATGTCAACCACCATCACCACCGGGATTAATCTTTGCGGTTGCCTTGTATTTTCTGATGTAGGGAGAGTGGTCTGACGGAAGACAAAAGCATCCTCTTCGGTGGTTTTGTGTGTCTGTGTGCGAAGTGAAGGTGACGTCTCATTCTCAGTAGGCAGCTTGAAGGATGTCGGTGAACGATGTTGTTGTAGGTAGCCCAAGAGGTGGAGAGCGCTCTTACCTTATGGGTGGTCTTCCTAATGTCTGTTGCTGAAGATTCATCTCGAGTTTTCGTAGGCAAAGATGGGAAGCGAAACCAGGAAGCCATCATGGATAAAGTCGTCTGTCCTCTGCTGACTGTAGATGAGGAATAAATCCTTATATGCTTTTCTTCATGTCGGATACAGAGTAGCATTCAAGTAGAAGAGTAGTGCTTTTGTAGGGCATTGCAGCTTCACTTCTTCGTCCTCAGCCAGGGAAGCTAGTGCTCCACACACCCCGCGTAAGTGCCACTTCAGTTGAACTGGGGTGTGTGGAGTGTCAGTGCTTTCCACCTTTACCCATCAATGCTGTAGTTTTGATGCGCTCCCAGCCAAAGTCATGGTGCCAGAAGGAGAGAGGGACAATTTTGCTAAGTAAATCCCATCGGAAATTCGTATGTTCTTTTACATGCCACATTCAACATGAGCATGAGACATCACAGGGCTCTTCCCAAAAATGCCAGGGGTGGCTGAGGCCGGACACGAACCAGGGACCTTTGGCACATGAGACGGTCATGCTAACCATCAGACCACCTTGCTTCACTTTACCCTTCTATGCAGGGGACTTACTGCAAGAAGGCTTGCTCCATTCGGGGGTTTGTTCTACATGGCACTGAGACCCTCTTCCGTTGCTGCGACCCCCTGCAGCGAGAAGATCCATGAAAGGGCAGCTCATCAAATGATTGCATTTTCCTTTCTGTTGCTTTTTCTTCTGTGGTGTTTGCGTAGCGGGAGCTGCTTGAATTCAGCACTCAGTGAAGGGCCAGTCTTTATAATTTTTCGTGTGAAAAGGGTAGTGCCTCGTTGAACGGAAGCATATGGAAAGCTCTTGAATCTTCGTCTGATTGCAATCTACTCGCAGAGCCGAGGACAGCGACTCGATGATGCGGCATGATGTTGACAACTCCTCTCACAGTTGATGGCTTCAAGCATTCAGTCCCTAGAAGCATCAATGCATCTTTTAGTCTCTTGATTGTGATATCACGAGCGCAGCCCAGTTCGGCAGTGGCTTCAAGGCAGGATGTGGCCGCTTTACACATGTCGGCGTCGTGGAGGCTGCTCGGATTCCCATTCGCGGATGTTCTCAAGCGACTTGAAATTCTTGTAAGTGATGGGCATTAACTTGGGAACCCAGAGTGCGGTGCCAGATTTAAGAAGAGCAGAATCAGGAACGAAATTCGCTTCATCGAAAGGGGAGAACTGAGCTGGCCTGACTGCCTTGCCTTTTACTTTGGAAAAAAAGACGTGTTCGATAATTTTGAAGGAATTCTTACAGGGCCATCACGTTCAAGGGGAACTTCATTTTCCCTCAAGAGACCCCCATGGCATAAGAAGGATCTAACTACCAGAGAAGATTGCGGCTGGCTGTTCTTTACAGGTGCTTGCTTGGCTCTATCGGCGAAGTAGGTGTTTGTGCAAAGTCCACGGTTTTAAGAAGTACTTGAAGAGGCTTCGGGTGGTAGTAAAGAAAAATCCATGGAGTTATCCTCAAAAATAAGAGGAGCAGAGAGTTCCATGAGCAAGGGGCATGCTGAAACCCTTGTCTCAGACATTCTAAGTCACAGACATTGTCCACTTCTTTATCCGCATCGGCAAAATAAATGCTCTTGTCTTTCTTTTGAACGTGAGGGTCTCTGCTTTCTCTGGAGGATTCAGGCTTGCCCTAGGCATTCTGTAAGGATGGGCTTTCTGTAGGATGAAAATGCTTCGTCTCGCAAATTGTGCCTACATGGCGAAGAGCATGGAGTAGGACCTTGTCCAGCAAAGAGTATGGTGAAGCACAAGTGTCTGCAGAAGGTCATCTTCCCGACGAAGCAGCAATGAAAGGTAATAGTGTGGCAATGGGGAAAGCTGAGGTGAAGGGCACGATCCAACTTGGGAGGCATCACATACAAGTGTGGACATCCCCAACGGAGTATAGTGCCAGATTTAAGAGGAGGAAATCAAGAACCAAATTTGTTTCGTTGAAAGGGGCGAATTGAGCTGGTCTGTCTGACTTCCCTTGACTTTGAAAATGGATGAGTCCAAGCCTTTTAAAGTAGGTCTAACAGATCCATCACGTCCAAGGGGAGCTTCATTTCCCCTCAATAGACAGCTATGGGTAGGAGGGATCTGACCACGAGTGAAGGTTGTGTCTGGCGGTTCTTTTCAGGTGCTTGCTTGCCGCTTGGCTCTGTCATTGAAGCAGGTGTCTGTGCAAAGTCCCTGGTTTTTAGAAGTAAGCGATGCTGCTTTGGGTGGTCGTAAACAAATCCGTGGGATGTTCCCAAAAATAAGAGGCTCAGTGAGAGTCCGACTGGTGATGAATGGGTGCCTGTGCCACTGGAGGGATGACTGTGGCAACTTGAGTTTACCATAAACTTACTTATATTTCTGATAGTGATGTACCATCCAACCATCACTAGGTGGTTTGGGGAATTGACGTAAACTCCACATGCAAAGATTGCGGTGAGTCACGGGAGTTTTTGCTTCTTTTATTATGCGACTATCACTTTGGGATTCAGCGTCCATTTTTTACAACATCCTTTATGTCTTCAGGATCACCTTTCTTGGTTGATTTTTTATAGTTTTATTGAATATTTTCTTGGGTGGAAGGTGGGTGGGGGGTAAGAAAAAGGATTGACAACGGCAGTGAAGGAACGTGAGTGGGTAAGAAGGAGGGGGTCACTAGTTCGAAAACAATCCGAAATAGGACACTCGTATTTCTTTGGGGACGAACACAGTACCCTAGGGGTGCCACAAGACTGTGGCAGCCAAGGGATGCCTGTTCCATGGCACTATGGCCAGTCCGAGCCTGGCTCAGTGAGTTCCATGGGCAAATGCGTGCTTAAATGCTTGTCCCTGACATCCAAATCCACAGACTTTGTCCACCTCTTCATCCGCATTGGCAAAAGAAGCGCTCTTGTCCTTCTTGAAAGTGAGGGTGGTAGCTTTCTCTCGTGTATTTATGACCGTAAAGTAATGGTTTTTGGTTTAAGCTTAAGAGAGCTAAAGTATTTTTGAAACCAGCATTGGGATCGTATCACAGCCTGTAAACCTTTCAAAGGGAAGGTTTGCACCGTGAAAGGAACAATGAATTACCTACTTATTACTCTTTACAGGGGTAACAGCCAAGCCATGAATGTTGAATTCATAGCTAGTATCAGAATCGGTATTTGAACCTACATCCTTTGAACTAGAAGTAACACTATCGGGTTGCCTTCAATGTAATGTGCACGTTTACCAAATTTGTGGTCGCCTCTCTTATGCTGGCCCGAATTAAACTTTTTGTGGGAATCCGGTTGCTTCTGTAGGTTGCCAGAATCTTTAGATTTACAGACTCTATGTAAGTGACCTTGAATTCCGCAGGAATCACAGGTATAATTCCTAAACTTGCAACTATAGGGCAGTTATGTCCTCACGAGCCACAGCAATGACATATAATCCTCTTTTCGGAAATCCCAGCTGCTGTTTTAATTTTGAAGCTGTTGGAAAAAGCTAGCTTTAAAGCCTAAACATTCTTACCGGCTGACTCTGCTGCTAAAGCAATTTACATGCTTCGTCAAATGAGATGTGAGCTTTCGCTAAAAACTCTTTCTGTTCTGCAGGCGCGGATCCAGAGGGAACCGATGGGAGCAATCGCTCTTCCTAAAACCTTTAAGAAACCGAATCAAACCAACGAGCTGATGATGCTATTTTTAAAAGTCACTTAGAACTTCACTCATCTCGAATCTTAGTAATACAATTACAGTATATTGTTATATTAAGAATTCTATTAACTTTTTACCATCATGTTTTCAAAAAGTTACCGAATTTTCGATTTAACAGAAGGAGCGCAGAAGAAAAAAAGAAAGCTCGAAGAAAAAGCCAAGCACGGGCTTTCCTGCGCAGTACCCCAAATTATAATCATATTTGTTATGATGTAGGCCTACATTTGTTACGTCTAGAATTCTTTTGTGAACAGACACTGCTGGTTTAAAGAAAGAAATGCTTCGTTTATGAGTAAAATAAAAGAAAAAAGCTTTGCAGAAGTCTTCAAATACTCCAAAACCCTTAAAAAAAAACCATCACCTTCGAGGTCCGCCTTTCTCCCATTCCCCATCCCTATCCCGCAGCAAGGGCCAACCGCCACCTGAAATCTGGAGCTGGAACCACTACCGACAAATATCAGTGTTCTCAAGCCCTAGCTGAACTGGAATTGGCCCTCCTAAATTGCTCCTCCTGGATCCGCTACTGCTGTTCTGCGTAAATTCAGAAGAAATCGCAGCTATTAATCTTTCTCCTATAAAGCTTCATTAATGAATGTTTCAAACATACAGCGAGATAATCGTTTAATTCCGCCTATGGAGCTAGCCACAGACTCACTAGATTGTGATCACCTCTTCTGAAGCGAATGGTCTGGACTCTGGAGCCTAGGGGTGTAACGGGGATGGCATGGGAGGGCGCGCAAGTACGAAAATATTGTTATAACCATTGTTAGTATTGTCGGCATCGTCTCTCATTGGACGGCCAAAGTTCGGACAATGACAACGTGTATACTGACGTGCGTGCCTAGACACACACTAATGTATCACGATAAATCTAGACAACGTTGCCAAAGAAATTGTATTCACGTCCAATTCACGAAAAAAAAACCACTAAAAACAAAGGAAAACAAACAAAGCCAAAAACTGGTAAAGAGGCTACCAAGTTGAGAGTAGTTCGACCTTTCAAAGGAGTGATATCAACACATGTAAACTAACTAAATAAAACAAATTACAATAAACCAAAAACCTATAAAGAGGTAACTAAGTTGAGAATTGTTCGGCCTCTAGGCAAAAGGTAGTATCAAATTGTTGAAAATCAATTCCTTGTTGACGTGCTACTTTATTACACATCTGCACGGTAGTGGAGTTGAGTCTAATACACAATTAAAAAAAAAGGAGTGATATCATATCAAAAACCAAAATTGGTAAAAGGGTGCACCTAGTTCCGAATGGTTCGGCCCTTCAAAGCAGTGATATCAACACACCAAAACATTCGCCAACCTAATCGCACCGAATAATACTTTGGACTTTAAATGAAAACTTGAACACTGCTACCGAAAGTAGCAATGTTCTAGTAAGTTTTAATTTAACCTTCGAAACATTAAGCGGTGCGATTAACTTGGTGAATGTTTTGGTGTGTTAAGGGGCGAACCATTCGAAACTTAGCGGCCCCTTTTACCAATTTTGGTTTTTGATATGATGCATTTTTACCAACACCAACACTTGACAATAGTGTTGGAACCGTCTTTATTGCTGGCGTGTCATTAGCTAATAAATACACCTTACACCTTGCTATGTATACAAAGAATCGGTTTCGGAATCAATTTTATGATTCAAAACGTTTTGACTCCATGCTTAAATAGTTTGCAAGACAATTATTAAACAATAATAACAGTAAGATTATAAATCTTAGCTACACCAGTGTATAGGTAACGTCACAGACCTTGAAATGCAGTAATGATTTAAAGATTTACAATTCTTAACAAACGACAGAATTACATTTTTGAAATGCTAGTAATTAATAGTAAACATTAATTCACATGATGATCTTTCAATAAATCAATAAATTAATTTACCATTAGAATAAGCAATGCTATAAACCTTAAATAAGTTACGCGTACGAAACGTAAAGCATTATAATTTCAGAGTAACTTTTAAAGATCCAATAAATCAATCTTGATGTTTTGTTAGAAATGTTGGTGATTTTAAGCAAAGTATGGAGTTCATAATTGTCTTACTGTTTACCTTTATTGATTTTCGTGCTGTCGGAATGTCCGAGCTCGATCCTTAAATAAAAAAGTCATTCCGGTCCAGCAAAACATTTATCTGCTACAATCCTTTTTGAACAGTTGTAAACACAAAAAGAACTAAGGTGAGTTGAGTTAAATTGAATTGACCTACCAATTAATGAATTATTCTTGAATTGTCCATTTGTTACCTTGTTATTTTAGTGATTTAAGGGTGAAAGTACAAGTGTACATTTGCGTTTAAAGGTGCGTCCTCGACCTCGAAATGCAGCTATCCAATGATAAATAATTGTACCCAAATTCTATTGTTCAAGTTCTATCTCAACTTTAAATTAAATTCTATCGGCATTGGTTCTCTAGTTGTTTTTCTGTTTTTGACTGTCTAAACAAAACTAAAATATAAATGCAAAAACTTACTCGGTCTATTTGCTGAACAAGCCTTCAAAAGTCTATGGGGCGGGGGCAAATCGCCGCTCTGCTCCCCTCCTCCCCTCCTAGCGCCACTGTGGACGTAAGCAAACAGTGCGTTCATCACGCTTACTGTACGAAACGCTGTACAAAATGGGTTGAAGCAACGCAGCTTTAAATGTTATAGAATCATTTTAAACGCAACCTTGTCGTTTTTTTCAAAAACGAAGCATGTTTTCCTTAAAAACTAGTGGTAACTTTTTCGGTGTGGAGTGCAACTTATGTAATTTGGCTACAGGAAATTATCTGCAGACGGTCTCCATAAGCATACAAAAAGCCTACTTTTTTTGTGGGGATGGAGCGGGTCACATTATTTTTGGGCGTTGAGTGTGTGGGGGGGGGGGGGGGGTTTTTTTTTTTGTTTGGGGGGGGATCTCCTCAAAAATTTGGTTGTCAATTTTTACAGCCCAACCCCCCCCCCCCCCCCCCCCCCAACCCTACCGTAAAAACGACCGTTCCCGTACATTACTCTGGTACAATTTTTCTCGATCCTCCACATCAAGTACGGCCCCAAAGGTCTATTTACTTACCGTTAGTCTTTCCCTTGCTAAATATCCGTTTTAAAATGTGGCGTCTAGGAGATTTGCTGTTGAATAATTGCTAACTTTATTTACTGTGTCCTACGCGTATATGATGCGTTGCGTGCTTACAATAATCAGGACGTTTCATCTCTGTGTGTGCATATACTAATTTTGTAATAATTACTATGAAATCAAAAATCTGAAAGTCTAATGCGGTAAAAATTAAATTTAATTCTTCCAATAGATCACCGAAGCAAAATTATAAGACATTAGTCTAGAAAATTATAAATTGTGATTTTAAAATACGAGAATCAGTCCGGTTTGTGACGACACAATTAATGCGTTCACGCTGGTTCGTCTATAAGGCGCAAAGCCAACTGAGATAGTAGCTTCGTTTTTCGCTGCGAGGAACGAAGCTACTGTCTCAGTTGACCTTGACAATCGTAAATGCGCGAATGCTATTGGCGCGTAGGTGTTATAAGCCAGGCGGTATGTTGCTTCATATCAACTGGCGTGGAGCCAAGAAGCGCGAGTTTACAGCGTAGCCCATGTAGGACGTGTATGCATTTATACGGTTCTGGTCTCACCGAGCCTCCGCTAGTTAACTAATTTTTTAAGAATCCAATTTTTTTAAATTACGTATGCCTGTTGCTATGCTAAACAGGACTTGAAAATTCCTCTAACGTTTGACTTAGGCTATGTTTTAATGAGTGTTTTTTTTTTTTATTTATTTTTTATTACATGGCTTAGGCGCCAGTGAATATACCCCACCCCACGCATAATTCGATCTACACCCACCAGCGTTGATGTTGAATATATGCAGACAGTGACTCACGGCAGCAATTGGTCACGTATGTACTACGTCGCCACAATATGACGTCACGGTCGCCTTCGTATTTTTTCAGTCCCACTTCTTCCTAATTTGGAGGCAAGCCGCAAGCTGAAGATCGACCTCTACTCTACTTCTCGAACGTGGAGATTCGTCAGCAGCCTCTCGCGTCGCGTTTGAGGGTCGAAATAAGTTAGCGCTCACCAGAAACAGAATCGCGTAACTACACGTGCTGTAAAAACTAAATTTAAGCCCATGCGTAAATATGTGTACGGTATGTCGTGGATTTTTGGTTGGTGTACATGTGATACCCTGTGATTTGGAAAGCAGGATAAGCAAAGATTAAGAAGGAATCTGGTTTCAAGGGGCTCTAAGTATTAACGACCATGGGGAGATTGAGTAAGGGCGGTTTCTTTGTCATTGTCAATGTCATCGTAAGCTTGCTCACTGCAGTACTGGCGCCCGAATCCAATTCGGAAAATTCAAAATTCCTTGAAAATGTCCCAGCTGTTCTTAATTTAAAACAAGCCACAGTAATAATTAATGAAAGACGGAAAAGCAGAAATGAGTTCGAACCAATGCAAGACTTATTTGTAACCTTTCAAAATTAATAAAGGAGTATACATTTTAATAAGAATAAAATCTCGCAGAAAGTACAACAATAAATTATTAAACTAAAAAAAAAAATCCAAATAGCTAAACATAAAGTTTAAAACAACAATTTTTTCTTTATTTGTAGCCTTTTTTTCTGGGCCGCACCTATAATTACTTTTCTGGAACATGTTTTTGTTAGTGCAGGAATATAAAATGTGGGTGAGAGCTAAAAATAAACAAAAGCTTCTGCTTGCCGCGAGCGTTTCATAATTTTTTTCTTAAATTCTTCACTCCAGGAAATTTTGTTTTTATTGTTTTTAATTTTTTGCTCTTATTTTTTTAAACACTGTTACCCATTATTCCTAATTTTTTTGGCACTTCCTATTTTAAACGTCGAAATTACACAGGGTCTTAAAAATACCTAAACTGCTATCACCAGTCTGCATTATTAATACCGTAAACGCGCCAGGCAGAATAGAAAAATAGGTAATGACGCTTCTGGAAAAACGTGAGTTAAAATAGCTCCTGCTTTTATCAACAGTCCCCAGAGGGCGACATGTATCAGTCTCTCCAAGACAGTATAGCATTGCGCTGATGGCCGACCAAGCAAGTAGTCCTGCGTGTGAGCAGCAAATTTTTCAAGAAAACTGCACTTTATGAGGATATAATCTCCGGTGTAATTCATACCCACACCCTTGAGAACATTTTCGGAAGGGGTGCCCACCTGAAACCTGTCCGAAAACCAACATAGTCGCCATTTTGCTTTTAAAATGGGCGCCATACAATAAAAATATTCAAAATTATACAAATGTATGTAAGTTTGGTGTCAGTTGCTAGGTTTTACGGTCTGCCAAATAAAAAAAAAAGTTCTGTAAAAAAGTCCCAGGACTCCACACGACAAGATATCCAAGATGGCGACTAAAATGGTGGCAAAATTCAAGTGTTTTTCATAATTTTAAAATATACTTATAAGGCAGCGGCAGATTTGCATTAGTGCTCAAAAACGTGAGTTCGTTTGCAATGACTAGTAACTAGCAAACACCAGGTCGAATTCGTAGTGTGTTCGTAATTACGAGCTAAGCTGCGGCTGCTTCTCAATGCTGTAACACTGTATTCACTGTAACTTACACTTTTAAAGTGATTCGGTAGAGGTTCTAATTAAGATAAATGGGTGTATTTGGGCTTAGATATCAGGTGGAGATGTGTATTTTTCAACGTAGGTAATTAAAACGATGTATTGTGATTAGGAGGTAACCTACGGCAGTTTATCTGCATGCATCGTAGTGATGTGGATTTTGTGTCTTTACCACAAGTTACATCTTTAAACTGCTGCAGTAGCTGTTCTAATTAAGATAAATGGGATGTAATTAGGCTTAACTGAAAGCTGGAGATGTGTATTTTGGAATAAGGTTAATTAAAACGATTTATTGTAATTAAGAATTAAGCTGCGGCAGTTTATCTACGTGGTAGCACTATGACTTTTGCGTCTATTTATTACAAGTTACATCTTTAAACTACATTTAAACTACATTTAAACTACATTTATTAAGATAAATGTATATAATTAGGAGATGAAAAATGGAGATGTAACTTTTCCAACAAGGGTAATTAAAATACATTCATTATTCATAATAATAACTCCCAACGCATCACGTTGAAGATGTGACTAAAAGAGTATTGAAGTAAGCAGTACAGATAAACACTTTTAGCTTATCTTCTAATTGGGATAAACCGTTTTTATTACCTGTGTTGGAATATATATTTCGCCACCTTCCATATAATCCTAATCACATCCAATATTATTATCATAATTAGAACTGCCATCGCATCACTTTAAAGATGTAACATGTGATGAATTGAACAAGAAAGCATGGAGCTACATAATAGATAAACAGTTATAGCTTATCTCCTAATTAAGATAAACCGTTCTATTTACCCTTATTCGAAAATATACCTCTCCGTCTTTCATCTAAGCCTAATTACATCAATTTTTCTTAATTAGAACGGCTACTGAAGCAGTTTAAAGATGTAATTTGTGGTAAATAGACGCAAAAAACACCACTACAGCTTAGATTAACTGCCGTAGCTTAGCTCCTAATTACTATAAATCGATTTAGTCACCCTTGTTCCAAAATATACTTCTCCATCTTTCATCTAAGCCTACTTCTATTTATTTTAATTAGAACGGCTACTGCAGTAGTTTAATGGCATAACTTGTGGTAAATATACACAAAATGCACATATAGATAGATAAACTGCCGCAGCTTAGCTCCT
>JAHWFP010243029.1:0-19734 GCA_023313725.1 Lithobius niger
TTTTCAACTGTTTTCTTTTGACCATAACGTTTACAATTGCACTTTTTAACCGATTTTCGTTACATCTTCTGGGTTGGTGTTGTAATGATTCCACAAATCTCTTAAATTTACATCATTGGTCTACGACATGCGGGCAAAAAGTCAGAAATGTGTTGATCTTGATGAACAGACAACTCAGGTTAATCAAACTAACGTACAAACGGCCCCCTATACAACCCTATACGCTTATCAATGTTTCATTTCGATTGGAGGTGTTAGTAGTAGTAGTAGGTAAATGCGTTATAGGGGGACAAATCCACATACCCCAGTAAACCTTTCTAGTATACCCACCTATGAGTGTGCTTAAATTGCTGGGTTTACTAGAGAGATTTACTTGGTAATGTGGGTTTGTTTCCCAATACGGCATTTACCCATTACCGATGTTACAAGTAACGGTGGGCCCTTAATTGGCCATTCATTCTGTTTTATCTGTATATTGTGAAGAATCATCATAGGCTTCGTAAATGTTAATGGGAGGAAGGAACTTATTTATGGTGACTTAACACCTTCCCACATCATACATCTCAACATTAAAAATTGTGTTTAATTTTCCTTAACAGCCAAAAAAAAAAAAGCGCACCATGTGTATAAATCAATGCTTTACTTCATAGATTGTCATTCGATGCTCTCCTGGAAATAAAAATTTCGCCCTTTATACTGGAAGATATTTGTACAGAAAACCTCAATGCCTTTCGTCTTCAAGCTCTATACTGCCTACTTAGTCATAAATAATTATGTAATTAAGTACATGGGTATAGTTACTGCAGTCTTCAGAAATGTTGACTAATGTATCTTAGGTACATGTGAACATTTATGTAGTATTTGCAGCATGATAAAGATCTCATGAGACTGCGTGGTTTTTTTTTTGACAGTGGATAGTACATTTTGGATCATGGAAAGTACCGAATAACGTCTGTTACATCACCGCAAGTTTAGTTGCAGTTATCAGATGCACGGTTAGTGTGATGGGTTGTTTGCAGTTTAATTTATTAATCGCATACAAGCCTCCTTTCATCATTATAGCACTACTGATGATCACAGGGGCTTGTAGGCTATAGCATACATTGCATGGGTACGAAGTATGTATACAATGAAAGGAGTGAAACCAAAACCACCTTCGTAGAACAATTCTCTACCTGGATTGAGCGTCATTATTAATTTCTTACTTACGGGCTGTGACTATCACTGTAACTAGCACTGAACGTCTTTGTTGATAACTCATCTCCCGTTCGGAGTCATTATTTGTTCTACTACCTTGTCCAGAGTTATATGAAATGCTTTTTAGCCCGATTTCAAAGCTCGAGGTTTAATCTCCGACCATTACTAAAGTTAGACTGGGATAACAAAGGCTAAAAAGCTTCTCACATCGCTCCGGACAACGCAGTGGTACAAACAATGACTTGGAACGTGTGATAAGTTATCAATTAAGACGTTCAATGCGAGTTCCAGTGATCACAATAGCACATAAGGCAAAAATTTTATAATAACGTTCAATCCAGGTAAGTAATTGTTATACGAAGCGGTTTTGGTTTGGCCCCCTTCATTCTTTATGTGTGAGGCACGTGCTGCATCCCACAAGTCCCTGTGCTACTGACAAAAATAATTAATCACAAATTGTCTTGACTGTTGCAAAGAACTACAATCACAGAAAGGTGGAAATATTTCGAAGATTAACAGCCTTTTTTTTTTATTGGCCTTATAATTGTGTGGTTGTTTACAAGTGCATTGAAAGTGCTGATGTGTATATTTCACGACTAGATAGGATATGGACGGTATTGCACACAGTCGGGCTGATGAGGCACTGGAGGTCAATCAAGGCTTTTACGAATCCGTCTTAGGCAGGGCTTTAGTCTGCAGGGCAGCGCCCCTTTGGTACGGATGAGGGTACAGGACGTCCAGCCTGCACGGTTTCCTCTAAAGGGTGCGAAGTGAAAAAAAAAGAAGAAAAAGAAGATGAACTAAAGACTCATATTTGTGTTGGATTTTTTTGGAAGCTACATTAGAAAAGTTATCAACAATAGACTAAATTAAGAAGGAAAATTCAGCGCTTTTAGAATGCAAAAAATCGTAGATTGCATTCAGTATTTTAAAAAAAACTTAAGCATGATAAACGTGAAACCTGCTCTTCCAGTTACAAAAGGTAAAATATAAACATTGAAATCACGGATGGTAAATGTGTCTGAATACTGGCTTCGATACACGTACTAAATTTATCATTGTTTAAGTAAAAACTAACTAGAAAGAGTAAATGAACGTTAGACCATTACTTTAATGAAACTCAAAAAAAAAAAAAAAATTACAAAAATTCAAGAGAAAACATACCCCAAAACCTTAAAATTGTAACCCTCCAGCGTTGTAAAAGCAACAAAAGTAATGAAAATTTTTTTAACTATTCGTAGATGCACGTAAGATAAGGTTCTTATGATTAATTTAAAATTGTCTTTCATCGAAATTTTCAAAGAGGTAGAACAAGAAATAAAGTAAATCTGTTATACGTAAATGTTCAGTCCTTTTGTCTTGTGCCACAGTCATACGGACAATTTTCAACTTCTCTTTGAATTTAAGAATATTCAAGTTCTCAGGCTCAAGACTGATTTTAACTTGGTCAGCTAGCTTGTGTGTTTATACCCTCCCATTTCATGCCACCAATTTAAACAAGATGCATTTCCCCAGTATTATATCTTTCATCCTGGTTAGATCACTGAACTCTGGCTTAACCAACAAAAAAAAACCTTACAAAAATTGTCTTTAACTCTTTCCATTTCTTAACTATCACGAATGCTGAATCACTTTAGAAATATCGGTTTAAATCAAAAAGAAGCTAATCATGTGCACAGACAACAACTGATGACGTTTCGGGGAAATATAGCAGCCCGTTATCAATTGCATAATTTAGCAATCAAGATACATTGCATAAATACTAAGGCTGTCCCATTTCCGAGCTACCAAGCCGAATCTCACCGAGCAGTGCATGATCGACAATATACCGAGCAATGAATGACATTCATTTAACCGAGCCAAGCAGTGCGGCTCGTGTCTAGTCTTGGTGCATGATCCTGAAACCGATGGACCTTCAACGCGCGAGGTGGTTACTCAAGTTCATTCAATAATTTCGGTCGATGCATGACTCCTTCTGCATGAAGGTTAAACGGCTACCACAGTATTTAATACAGGAACTAAATTTGCAACTTAATTCGTGCAGATTAACTACTTTATTTTATGCTTTTTTTGGACAATCGCTTTTATATAACGTTTGTAACCACAGCATTGTTTTGGTAACACCAGGCTGTTTTAGTGAAAAGATTTGTTGTTTCTAGAAGCCTGCTTGGTATTTAGCAAGTGCTGATTAACAAACGTGCTTGTTACTGCTCGGCAACACCATTTTTTGAGCGCTCGGCTCGGGATCGGTTCGGCAGAAAAAATGTGCCCGGTACAGCCTTAATTAAATACATTAAAATCAGCAACATGCCAAAGTAAAGCATAGTCAAAGACAATTAAACAAATTAAAAGTTAAAAGTATATTTTATTTCACTATGCTTATTTGACTATGCTTGACATTGGCACGTTGCTGTTTTTAATGCATTAAATCGGGTTGCGTGGGAGCGGGCGGTAAACGCCACCTAAGGCTAAAATAATGTAATGCAGCTTGACTGCTAACTTATGCACTTGATAACGTGGTGCTGTATATCCCGAAACGTTGTCAGTTGTTGTATGTGCAATTGAGTAGCTTCTTTTTTATTTAAACTGTTGATTGCGCTGCTCAGAAACGAAGTAAAAGTAGTGAGGTAGTAAAGTGTACAGCATGAAGAGGTCATGGTTCAAAATTTTTAAAATCCTGTTTATCCTACGATATCGCGTTCCAACTGGAAGTTGGTCGCATTCAGTCAAGAGATCAATAAAGATTTCTAAAAAATAAGCCTTTCAGCATATCTATTAATTGTCAAAAGCTTGGAAAATTAAGTTAACTAGTCAGCATGTTGAGGACACACTAATCTCTAAACTGTGTCGCCATGGAGCAAAACGATAGAGTAACTTACGATCTTATTCTTGCCAGTCATCCTGCTTTATGGCAGGAAAGGACTTGCCCGGCTGTGCGCTGCCCCAATACGGATGAGGAACGGCTGCCCTCCAGAAATGGAAATTCTGTCGAAGGAAAAGGCGGGAGGTCGAAGGCAGCAGAAAACCATAAGCCCTCTGGCATTTAAACTTAGATATCAGTGATCGAACAACTAAAATAATTATGGTGGCAGTGCGAAATAGGATAAATGCGCAAAAAACCCATACCCCATGCTGCAAAACCATGAAGAACTTAAGTCTTTTCTCATAGCATTGGGTGTGTAAAGTTTAAAGCAAGTTACTTCTAAAGGGGGGAAAGGGCAAAGAAACTATTGTCTGAAGACAGCCAAAACACGAAGAAATCATAGAAAAATGAACTAGAACAAAACTAGTTTGTGGTGTGTGGTGACTGGCTTTTAACATGCTTTAGATCAGTGCTAAAAAAGACGTTTGGCTTCCCGTAAATCAATATTGCACCTTAGCCATATTGTAGGGTGCACTAGCGTCAGCCTGTCCTCTTTGGGTATAGTGCCTACTTTATTTTTACATTAATTTTTGTTTCCAAATCTGATTTCATAGTAAATGGAATTTGGTAACGTCTTGAAACATCGTTAAATATGAAGTTTTACATTTATTTTTTCTAATGCAACATATGTTATAGAGAAGGGGCCACACGCAGGCAAATAGAGAATCAGCTGTTAAGCTTGAATATTTTTCGATCAAGAGCATCTTTTTCTGAAAAATTTTGTTGCGTTGGATTTTCTTTGGAGAAGATCTTTAATTTTCCAAGTATTTTTCATTTAAATTACTTTAGACGTGGGAAGCTTAATATTGTACAACTCAAAAAAAGACTTAATGGCAAACCTGATGTTATTTTGTGAAAGATTTGGACGTATTTAAACACTTTGTCCAAAAGTTCTATATCTTCATTATTATTAAACCAAGACACCAGATTTCAATCACTGATCTACATTTCAGTAACATTAAATTAGCCATCCTTGGTATGACATCTCCTAAAAACAGAACTAAAATGAAGCAATATGGGGTGGCACCTACGAAGCTCTCTCTGTGGAAATAAGAAAAAGGGGGAGGCATTATGTACGATGCATTTAG
Source organism: Lithobius niger (assembly GCA_023313725.1). Classification (NCBI taxonomy): domain Eukaryota; kingdom Metazoa; phylum Arthropoda; class Chilopoda; order Lithobiomorpha; family Lithobiidae; genus Lithobius; species Lithobius niger. The sequence continues at coordinate 5,209 of JAHWFP010243029.1, forward strand.
AACACAGGGCCCTGTAGGCTGTAGCGTGTGCCACACAGATGTAGAGTATGTACAGAATGAAATGGGTGAACCCACAACCACTTTCATACAACAATTCCTTACCTGGATTGAGCATTATTATTAAATTTGCCACTTGGACTCTGTGACGATCACTGGAACTCGCACTGAACGTCTTTGTTGACAACTTACCTCACTTTCGAAATCATTATTTGTACCACTACGTTGTCCAGGGTGATCTGAGAACCTTTTTAGCTTAGTTTCTAAGCTCAAGATAAAATCCCTAGCCAAGTTAAACTAGGATAGCAAAGGCTAAGATGGCGCTGGGCTACAAATAACGACTTTAAACATGAGCTAAGTTATCAACAAACATGTTCAGTCCGAATTCCAGTGATCATCGTGGCGTGTAAGTGAACAATTTAATAATAACGCTCAATCCAGGTCCAGGTTCTACGAAAGTGCCATTTTGGTGTTGTTCCTTTCATATACTGTGTGGCACAGCCTACAAGCCCCTGAGGTCCAGAAGGGAGAGCTTTTAGTGCATCGCATCCAGCAAAAGAAGCATTAGTAAGCTCACTTTTCAAATTAGTTGCTAGTTTTGTTACGAGAGCTCGGATTCACTGAAAATGTAGATTAGTGATCGCAACCGAGAAGAGTTGGAAACATTGCTTACCGGCACTTGAGCATGGAGCGCTGGATGCATCAGGGCTGGGTGTTGAAGGGCCGCTGCGGGAAGCTCGGCATAGGCTAAGGCGTGGTGAGGCCAACCATCATGGGCTCCGGGAAAAAATGCCGCACTTAGGTCATCTGGTGGGGGAAAAAGTAGAAGAGAACGAAAGAAAGAAAAGAACACAAGAAAAAAATAAGTGAAACAAGCCATTAGCCATCATGAATGCGTACTGCAAAACACACACAAATAATAACATGACAAGCCTACGATTGCTACTCTGTCCTAGCACAGTGCAAGACTATTCAACAGCCCCGGCACCGATCAGAAACACACAGTCTGGAGATTGGATATAGCCAACAATTTTAAATAACACTTGAGTCGAACGCTTTAACTTTCTGTTAACGCAATGTATACTTTCGCTGCAGTAACTGAAATGCATATGTTCTTTTCTCACACATATAAATAAATATTTATCAGAGTGCGTAATAACTGCAAACCAATCTATGATAAAATCCGTTTTTATAATACAAATCAAAAACCTTGGAAAAATTAGTGTTTAAAGCTAAGGCAACCACGCCATGCTTGAGACCACAACATATGGCTAATAAGTTTAGTTCATACGTTTCGAGTAATAAAAAAATTTGGTACTAATTGTCGGTTTTCTGCAAAGATAACGTTTATTACATTCAGTACTAACATTCTTCTTTAGCCGCATGTTGGCTCTTATAAAGACGGTGGAGTGCCTTTTTAATGTCAGCAGCAGTGTTGTTGTTGCCTGGTGGAAAATTTTTTTTAGAAATTATGCCAAAAATTTTTTATATCAAGAATACGTGTTTTCTTTCCGAAAAACGAGCACCATCCTCGACTTAACTGAAAAGAGCACTGCTTTCCACTCAGTAATTATAGAAATCAAAGCTTTACTCGTCGATGAATGGTCACTGACAAACAAACCATAGATCTATACAGCATATTTCACTTAGAGGTAACAGTTTGCTTTCATTCTCGTTACTGTGTTAGGAAATGACGTCTCCTTCGTCAATAGTCGAACTTGAACGGAAAAACAAAAGTGCTTCTCGTCAGGATTCGGAGCTTTAACTTCGTTTATGCGTGGCATAAAAAATGAGGTTTAGGACTACAAATTCAGAATAGCCAATGCTGAAGGCTCAATTACAGACAGGATAGCGAAATGCGATCACCAAATATTGCTAAACCAAATAGTGGGGAAACATCGTAAACATCGTTAACATCATAAAACTAAATATTGTAAATTGAATAAAATCGAAATCGTAAATCAAAAGTAATTCGAAGAATCGTTTTACAAAAAGAAAACCAAACTTCTCAATCCGAATGCCAATGCTGCGTGTATGACATCATTAAATTTTGTGTTTTAGCACTCAACTCCTTTCCAACAAATTCAACACACAAGGAAGTTTCGTGCTAAAACACACAAATGATCGATTTCATAGAATTACTCAGGGTAGTATAGCCGATAAGAAATTCTATACATTATTTATTAACGTGTGTGTTTTCCAATTTAGTAAAGTGGTTATTTTTTGCATATTGGAACAAAAAAAAAGTAGGGTACAAACACAAATTTAAAAATCGAAATAACTTATTCCATTCATAGGTCACTGACCTTCGTGTTTATTTAGTGTTGTTTCACATATGCTCTTAAACAACACTTTGGCTACTGGGCTCGTTATTAACAAGCCTGTTAGTATGTAACAGACCAGATAACATTTCTGCAGATAGGTGATTCTTAATACTTAGTTTTCATTTTAATGTTGGTTCCACACACACTGAAAAGCATGCTCGGCCCTTTTTCACTCTCCCAACTGAGTCCGGACTATACTGTAAAAAAAGCTCATGTGATTTGCTTTCTTATTTTTAGTTATTTATGGTTTTATGCTTAACTCTGTGTTTTGCGGCGTACTTTCCACGGCACGATGGTTAGTCTCTAGGCCTCATGATCATTCTAAATTCTCCGAGATTTTCTTTAATTGTGTACGAAATGCTTACTTTTCTGGCAAAACCTGAAAATATCTGTAGATCTCAAAAAAAATTCTGAGCAACAGCGGTCGGCAGAAAGCACAGGACTTGGTAGTGCGCAACACACGGATAAGGAATATACCTATATCATTATATTTGTATACACAAAAATATAATGAAAGGAGCGAAAGCAAAACCACTTTCGTAGAACAATTCCGTACCTGATTTGAGCCTTACAATTAAATTTTTCACTCACATGCAATGAAGATCACTATTTCACACAAATAAATAAATTGTTCCAAGTCTTTATTCGTACCACCAAGTTGTCCAGAGCGACATGAGAAGCTTTTTAGCCTCGTTTAAAAGCTCGACGTAACATGTCAGGCCGTTACCGGAAGTTAGACTAGGACAGCAAAGGCTAAAAAGATTCTCAGATCACTCTGCACAACGTACTTCGAAAGTGAAACAAGTTGCCAATAAAGACGTTCACTTCCGAGTTCCGACGTTCGGAGCACGTAAGTGTAAAATTTCATACTACGGCTCAATCCAGGTTCGGAATTGTTATACGAAAGCGGTTCCGGTTTCGCTCCTTTCATTATGATGCGCGCGACCAAGTCCCTGCGCAGAAAAGTAACTAAAATTCCTGTAGGGGTAAAAGTTAGAACCACCCTCTTTAAGAACACGCCTCCTTCCAGGAATGTCTTAAGTGTTTAAATTCAAACTACGGTAGTTTACTAAAGAGCACGATCTAACAGCCTCTATTCAATAGATTTCTAAGAATTAGATTACCCCTTTGGAGTAATGCCTTGTTTTCGATATTGTTGTCATGTGCAAACAAATCCCTTGTCAACTTTATGTTCTTCGGAAAGAAGTCTAAGGCGAACAGCCAAAAAATAAAGATTCCCTCTTTGTGTTTCGGCTCAACTTCCCGTCATATGCGGGGGGGGATGGGGGAGGGGGAAGAGCAGCGTTCTCTTTTACCTGGAGACGGCAGCACCTGACGTCGTAACGACATTAACTTCCAAACGGGTGGCACGCTTGCTTAGTTGCCATGCCAACCAGCAACACCAAAGCTAAATCGTTCGGAAGTGGAAAAAAATGGATTGAAGGTGGTTCCAACATCCACTCTACTTCCTACATCCCCCCCCCCCTCCTCTCCATTTACGGGCCTAGGCACAAAGTAATACCGGGATAAACAGACAGATTCAATTCCCCGTAATGGACTATTCTTGGAGTAAAGCTACGCGAGTGACGGGTTTGGGTGTCGCTTTTAATACAATATAGCGCTTGGAGCCACAGAAAACTGTTTTGAGTAATGCTTTGTATAATTCGGTTTGGTGTGGTGAATTAAGATTACGGTTTATGTAATATTGTAAATACGAAGGGAAAAAACCTGGATTTGAAGTAGAGAGGGGATAAAGATTACAAAAGGGAGAGATACAAAAAATGAGATTATAAAATATAAATTTCTTTTTTACCCGAAAAAACTGTACGTGGGTTTTAACGAAATGCTGGTAATAAACGCTTCACCTCTTTTGTGTTTCTTAGTTACCATCCACCTCAGTCTGCGGTAACCAATCAAGACATCTAAACTCGATGCATTACATTTTCAATTTAACATCTTCTAGATCAATTGCCAGGTGGAGGAATAATACCCCAGCAAAAATCTAACGACCGTATTCTGACCTTTAAGGTCCAATAATTATAAGTCTTGAGATGGCTGAATATAGTTAGATCCAGAAAAGCAGAAGGGCTGATCGCTAATATTTTAAGGGAATCTGGTTGCGACTTTTTCGCTAACAATTTCGAAGGATTCCTTAGAGTAAAGGCGTCCCCAAACTGAGTTTCAGAAGAAACTCTCAAGAAGAATCTCCTTGGAGAAAAGTAGCATACGTATTTTTACTGTTGTGTACTTCACCCGATTTCATTCCTCAGTCCTCTACAACTATGGTTATTAACAACGCAATACATGGTGGGACTAGAGCAGATGCTCCCGTTTATATCCATCCCATCATGCATTTGTTCCAAGGCCATTCCATACGTATAACGTGCTATCAGTCCAATCCGTGCTATCAGTCTAATGTATAGCAGCATCTCAACAATGCTTCGTAGTCTGATGGGTCAACGTTTTAGTTCCCTTGTTGCCAAACGAACACGTTCGGTATCGGGCAGCAATTAAAATGAAAAGGAACAACAATTATTGTTCATGCCACCACATGGTAATAAATAGACATAAATCGCTGGAAATAATATTTCCAATTTTCCTTAACCACATGGTAACGCATTGTAATAATCAGGAAATCTGGTGATAAATAGGATATTACCCAGCGGGTCTTGACATCGCTCTCAATGTTCGGAAAGTGGGTAACAATTCATTACCACAATTCTATCATATTATATGTTGGCGAAGTCTGAGGGCATTCGGCCATGTCTAAATAATTATTCTTGCTCCAGTTTCCGTCCCTTCCACAAAATTTCGGCAAGCCTGAAGAAGTTGTATTCTTCAACCCGATACTGCGATGCCAAAGGGTGAATGTTATTCATGCCGTCTACTGGCTTGAGTAGATTCGAATTTACATTTCACTGCAACTTGAGTACTTCAGCAACTTTTGCTGCTTCACAAACACTTAACATCACCTAGTATAGTTCTACTATGTTGAAGTTTGTCATCACTAATTTTGTGTAGCCACGCCTTGAATATTCCAGGCACGGAGGCCTTACTACCAGAAGTCGCTTCAACTCCTTGAGCGAACTTTTCGCTATTTCACAAAATGCTGTGCTTCCCTCTCTGCTTTATCTTACCACGAAAGACTCATACTCCTCGGGCTACCATAACTTGCTATTCGATTAGACGGAGGCGATCTGTTGTTGCTGTACAAAATTCTAAATGGTTGTGAGGGCCTCCATCCTAACACCTTCTTCACTCCTCCTCTTTCTCTTACCACGTGGGGCGTAATCTCGAACTTCAGCATGGATCTTTAAATTCAAACTCGAGGAAGGGAGTCTTTTCGCAAAGGATTGTCTCTAAATGGAACGCCTTACCATCTCATATCGTCAATGCACTTTGTGTCAATGCATGGAAGGCTCAATTTGATAATATAGTTTCTTAAATTTTCTCCTAGGCATCACGCCTTTGCCGTCATCCCATTAACTTAACGTCAGCACACAAATTTCTGCTAGCTGTGGTTTGACATACGAGAGTCACAGGTCTAGTGGTATCCTTATTCATACTGTCTTTTTTCCCACGTGATCTCAACGAGCAACTCTTAATTACCAGGTGAAAGACCAAAATGGGCCAGCCAGTCAATTGCGTCGGGTTTTCGTTTCTTTTTTAGCCATTTATTTATGGGGCTGCCATGGGAACGGACTTGTACACATTCGGCGAAGGCCAATGCAGTCAAACGACCATTTACAGCAGTAAGTTCGTTCAGAACGAAAGGCCAAAAAAAAAGTAAAAGAACTACGACCAAAAAAGAAAGCTCACTCGCAGAGTTAATTACACTTGAGCGGAATTCGCATTTTTGTGCGTCCCTTTGCGTGACGGGGACAAATCTGCTTCGGGGGAAGACTAGAAAAGGGAGGAGAGAAGAATAGGAGAAATGTTATGGCTTTGAGTTGACCACAAGACGAAATGGAAATAAGGAAGTACTCAAAGACAAATCTAGGCTATGGTTGCACAATAGAACCCTTAAGCTGTTGGTGCGTCAACTGTTAATCTGTAACTCTTGGCGTGCTTGCGCCTGTGGGAAAAAGAATAATGGCACATTCAGTCAGAATCCAACAGTCTTTTCTCCCTCAGGCCAGATTTACGTCGATTACACTGGATGTTCGTCTGCTGTCGTTACTTAAGAAAGATAACCACGAAAATGTTGCGATAGAAAAGTTGAGTTGAATTTTATTGTTACCTTTCATCGGTACTAGCCTATAGGTACAATTCGAAACCCTCACGTGTAACAACGATCTGCATAGAAAATTACTTAGGTCAGAAACAGTAGAATATGACAGACCACACCACATCTGTGAAGTCAACCTTGACCGGAGGCATGAACAAGTTATGTAGTAACTACTAGCCATACCGTCAACTTAGCTCACTCTTTTGGCGTCGATTCATGCTTCGTGTAATTTAGTTGATTTATTTCTGATTAGTTTGCCAGATCGGACTTTGAAGTCATGAGCAGTTTTCAGAGCAGTTTCCTCTTATTAGAGAGTCAAAGAAATCAATTTACAGCAATGAAAATAGGCCTATCCGAGGCACAATCTAATCATCTTTCATTTGGCACTACTCTCATCTTTGTATGTGCCTTAGTTCAAGAGGAGTAGAGGTACACGCACGTATATCGTATGTTTTAATGACATAACATGTCAAAGATTCCCTCACTAAGAAATTACACTACGAACCAACGGAGTGAACAGATCAGAATTGTGGCTAATGACTTTAGCTCGTCAGACAGTTTACACTTTTCGTTATTTATTTATTTACTGTTGACTCTGCCTGGCTGACTTTTCACAAAATCTTAACTCACAATATCGCTGCCTGCAGTCAGGCATTCACTCCACGACATGGCCCCTCCTTGCTTTTTAGAGATCACCAGTTGACTAAACTTGCTACTTCCAAATTAAATGCATGGCGTAAGTATAAAGTAACCGATCCCCATTACGTTTGGAGGTGTATAATGAGTGCAAAAGGTTGTACTCCGCTCGCATTAAGAACCTTCAAGTTTCTGCTGAGCAAAAAACCCTCTCTGAGGGAAATTTAGCATTGCTTTTTCGCTTTCATAGGTACAAGACCCAAACTTGCAGGACTATTCCTCTACTACTCGTGGATGGTGCTTCCCTAACTGATAACAGGATGAAGGCGAATGCACTCAACATGATCTTTTCCAACAACGGAGTCTTAGACAATAACTCCCACCAGTCAACCTTGTCTGAAACCCCTCGTCTCGACCATTGTCGTTCAACCGATTCAGCATTTGCTGTTACCTTCACACCAACTCGGATCCTGGTCATTTTAAATCGTATTAAACCTAGCCACTCTGTTGGTCCTGACAGTATATCAGCATACGTCTATAAACAGATTGCTTCTCAAATCTGCGAACCGCTTTCTTTAATCTTTACCCTGTCCTACCAAACCAGTCGTCTACCTGATGTTTGGTCAACTGCCATTCCGATCCTTAAGAAGGGCAATCCTTCTGAACCAGCGAATTATCGACCCATTTCCCTTACCTGCGTCCCTTGCAAGATCATGGAGACAATCTTAAAGGATGGCATCCTTACTATGCTTGAAAATCGTAAATTTAATTTTGATGACCAATTTGGTTTTTTTACCTGGCAAATCTGTAACTCATCAACTACTTATCGTATTAGACAAATGGACCGAGGCATTCGATCTGGGTATTGGCTCCGATTGCATCATGTTTGATTTTAAAAAGGCCTTTGAGTCGGTCGTGCATTCAAAATTAATCTTTAAACTTCAGTTGTTCGGGTTTCCAAATCATCTTTTGAGGTGGATCCATGCCTTTGTTTCAGCTCGCACACAGCGTGTTATTGTGGGTGAAAACTTGTCAACTGATTCCTCTTTGATCAGCGGGGTTCCCCAGGGATCAGTCTTGGGTCCTCTTTTGTTCATTCTTTTCTTGGCCGACCTTGATGTCCGTTCGCATAATGCGGAGCAAGAAAAGTTTGCTGATGACCTTAAAGTCCATTCGCCTATTGTTCTACCAGCCGATGCTCTTATACTCCAGTCTAGTATCGATGGGGTCTTAACTTGGTCGGACTACTGGCAACTCCCGCTGTCTGTGAACAAATGCCATAGTTTTTCTCTTGGGAACTGTACCCTTGACAGAGCGTACACTCTTGGGGATTTACCACTACACACTGTTGACTCCGTGCGTGATCTCAGTGTGTGGTTTAATTCCGACTTGAAACCAGACATCCATTGTCATTCAATTGTTAAGAGTGCAAACATTAAATCTGCTATTGTTAGACGGTGTTTTACCTCTGGGGACCACCGTACTTTAATCTGGGCCTTTTGTGTTTACGTTCGTCCTACCCTCGAGTATGCTTGCCAAGCCTGGTCCCCTGGCTGCTAAAAGACGTCGACCTTGTTGAGTCGGTTCAGCGTAGGTACACAAAGTCACTGACCGGCCTTTATAGGCACTCTTACCTTGAACGTCTCAAGATCCTAAATCTTGACAGCCTGGAATTGCGGCGGCTCAAGGCTGATTTGATTCTTGTCTTTAAAATTTTACATGATCGCATCCCCTCTGTCTTGCCCTTCTTCGAAGTGTCGGACTTTACTAGGACTAGAGGCTATGCTCTCAAACTTGTTCGACCACCTTTTAAGCGGGACTGTAGAAAATATTTTTTCTCTGTCCGTGTTGTTCCGGTGTGGAATGATCTTCCTGATCGGGTTGCCATGGTTTCTACTGCTGCGGCTTTTCGTAGGGAACTCAACACCGTTGATTTGAGGAGCCATTTGCACCGCCCTAAGTTTTTATTTTTACCGCATGCTTAGTCGGCCATTCTTAACTATGCTTTCATTGGTTGTTGCGACAGGTAACATTGTGTTGCTTGACTTACTTTTTAATCTACTTGTTTTATTATTTGAGGGTTGATGTTAGTGGGGCATTAATGCACCCTTTCTTCCTCTCTCCACCTTTCTCTGGTGGTAAAACTTTTTATTATTTATTTATTATTATCCCATCTGAGTTAACCAGATCCTTAGTCAGTATAAAGAGCCTGACAATGAAGGCAGTGCAAGAGGCTAGTTATTACTCATAATCGGAGGCTTCCCTGTTTAAATTACTAGTTTGCCCTAACGCGCATTAGATTACTTTCTGCATTCAAAAAGATCCGAAAAGTTCAAAATAGAACCAATTCAGTTCTAGGAACATTAAAGTGGTTCAGCTGCTAAAAGTCCTGCATTACTTAACTCAAAAAAAAAGGTAACAATGCTTTTAAATTGTTCTACGTCAACTTGACTTGTATCTTCAACTGTCTTTGAAACAAATCGAAACAAACCTAACATTGTTCTTCACTTCTTAAGTCTTAATTGCCAAATATTCACAATTTAAACCTGCCTCCTGAAGTTAGTAAAGAAATGAGGTGTCAGGTGTTAAGTTTTGCTAAGTTTACTTGGGTAGAAAAGGAAGAGGATCGATGACCAAGTATGGCCTGGAGGTTGTAAGTAAGTATACTGGATGTTGGATTGAAAACTTAGGCTAAATACTAGAACAGAAGCAGGCTAGGAACGGAACAAAAAACAGCTCAGAAACATCATCTGACCTCAAGAAAAAAAGACAGTGGTAACTCAAGTCAATGAAAGGTCCGCATTACTACACGATCTACAAGGAGGAATAAGTCCTACAACCGTCGACAACCTAGCAGTAGAATTAAAATTCCTTAATATTCTCTACACATCTCTTGAGCTGTTAGTGTCATCCACTTCCATTTTGTATAATCCCTTCCTGTCCTTGTCTTCATTCCGCCGTCAGAAGGTTTCCTTCAGCGTCGCAAAAGGTGCCTTTTTGACCCCCTTCCAAAAGCATCAAATCCCGTGACACAATTCTCTGCCTGCTCGTGTCAGCAGTAATGGACGCACCTTCCTGTTGGAGACGAATGGCCAACTCCCCTGAGGCAAGGCAAAAGACTCTCCCGTCCTTCGGCTGCAACCCTCTTACCCACTTAAATTTCCGCATTCTCCACTGTTCTCAACACCCAGGGCGCGCAGTCTATCCCGTCCGACTCTCTCAATAAACCCGTCAACGTAGCCTCCTCCCGAGTTGTGCAACGTCTTCTCCCACATCCAAAGATTGTAATCGAGTCCCAGAAAGGGAAAGAACTGTCTTCCCGACGGATATTTCAAGGTGCACAAAGTCCATGAAGAGGCAATTAAAAATGTACCCCAACTTTTCCTCAACATACAGCTAAAATTCACAGAGGGTGTTAAAGTATTAGTTTGAACAAGTAGTTTGAACCTCATTTAACCATGATGGGATGTGTTACCCTATTATCTGGACAACCACTCATAAAGATATCTGTAGAGAAACTTATAGCATTGCGAATTCCTACGGTCAATGCTTAAATATCTGTCCTTCCCAGCAAAAGCATGAAACTATAGATTTCAATTAATTAAAAGCTAACTTAATAAAACGGCTGGTCAAACAGAAGAAAGTCTTAGATTAAAGGAGGATGAATGTAAGCAGTGAACCCTCACTGACATTCCTACCAGAAGCGCAAAATAAATTTTGCATACCATTTCACAGAAGACGAATTCAAATCCATCCCTCGGTTTTAATAGGATCAATTCATTAATTAACACAAACGACTTTTCAAAAGGCTCAGCCTATTTTATTTTTCAGAAGGTTACTAGTAAAATATTAAAATGCGGTAGGAGGGGGTTTAAATATTTCATTGCACTTGGGCGTATCCTCAATCCCACTGCACAACTTCTGCCAAAATCCACCCTAAAAGTACATCACATAAACTTAAATCACTACCCTTATACGTCTATTCACTGACGAAAAATCAATCTCTCACTCTTCCCGAGTAATCGAAACAGAAACAAACCAAATTTGCTGTCTAGGAGAAACACGTTGTTGTTGGCGTGTACTCTCGTTAGACAGGGGTCACAGGAAGCAAGTTTGGTGTGTGGTTCGTGCAGATGCTACGCGACTGCCTGACGCCGTGTTGGATTCATAATTCACGAATGGTGGGGCCAGGGATTAAGTGCGTCAGCACAAGACGATCCACCAGACCACCCGGGACTTTGTATCTCTCCCCCGACCCACCTTACCTTGACGGACGTACCCATCCTTCAAAAGGGCTTTATTATTCATCTGCTTTATTGATGGGGCTTTAATGAGAGGAGCAGTCTCGCTCGCGCGTACGGCTGCAAAGACCCGGCGTCAATATAAATCACCAAGCAGCAGCCGACGATGAATTAGTCAGGAGAGCAACGGAGAAAGCCCTTCTAATTCGGCGGGGCCGTTCATAACACCCATCACCATCCATTATGGAGGAGGAAGTAACCGATCGCCTGGACGTTAAGACGGCCGTAAGCAGAGAGTAGGGGTCAGTGAAGGGGCAAGTGTGGCCATCCCACAGGCTCATAGTCCACTAAGAGGAGATGGGAGATAGTCTTTAATTCCTACATAAGGCTGGTCTTCCATTCCTCGCCAACCTTTCTACCCACCACTACTAGTTTATAGATGCTACAAGAATCCACAACTTGCACTGAGGAATCATAGTGCTGTGGAAAGTGGATGCCATTAAAAAAAAACGATATGGGTCTTCTATCATGTGCCTTTACTAACCCACACTTATGACGAAATTAACGTTTAAGATGAACATCATATTCTTAAAATGATGAGGGAGCCAAGTATGCCCACGTGACACCCAAAGCACTTTAAAGCAAACATAAAAACGAATTATTAACATTTACGGCAACTGAAGATAATATCCTGCAACCTGTACTCCAAAATCTTCAAGAATATTTTTTTGAACAGTATATGGCATTGTTCATAAATGGTTGAAGTTCAGCCAAAGATGATAACACAGCTCAAGCTATGATACTCTACACAATAAGAAGCAAACACACAGATTTATTCGAGACCAAATTTGTAGAGCATTCTGTGGGATGGTTAAAAAATTAATTACGTTTATCATTCATTCTAGTTAACTAAGAAACAGACGAATACAATGCCATAACACGTTAATGCTAAGTGGTCATTCGGTTGTTGCATATAGGCGTACAATTTGGACGAAAATTGTATTCTCTTGACTTGGTAAGCTACTCTATAATCCATAGCAACACTTCTCTATTTCCCACTCACTTTAATTGTGGCATGCAACAAACACTTTAGGGACTTGGTTGGTTACTTCTTGCCTCTTACACACCATTTCCAACTGTCTGTAATGAGTAAGCATGGGAAAAAGCTCATGGTTCAAAGGTCAATGCAATTTGCATTGCAGCTTCGACTTAAGATCAGAAAACAATTCCCACAGTAACAGAAAATGGCAGCCTTTGCGGTTTGATCGTTATCATGTTGAACTTGAATTTTCATTGCAAGATTCTATGTTTTCTACCGTCATTTGATTGCTGCTAGAAGTGTTTCTATGCGTGAGAAGAGGCAAATTTTGGAAATAATTGTTGTATTTTTTCTTTGTTCGTGTTGTTATTGATAATATATTTAATTGTACACGTATTGCCAGATTGTCTTAGAAGAAACATCTTATTATTAATAAATATTGATTGACTACTAGAATAGCCTTTAGTGACCGAGTAGGTCTTGTTAAATAAATTTGCCCCGAGAACTATTTGCGATACAATACACTTGAAACATTTGAATAAATTGATTCCTTCAATTGTTGCCGAACACGCTATTGTCAAAGTTAGGGCAACAAAAGGTGGTTTTGCTAGATGAATTAATGCTCTCGAGTTTTGTAACCTCACTGACGCCCAGTTGTGTGTGTTAGACAACAGCAGGCGTGAATGTGTCATACAGTCGGATCCTACAATGAAACATGAACTGCAAGACCAGACCATGACTTGCAGAAATTGACGGGACAAACACGTGTATCAAATCGATATTTGGTTGTGCAGCCAAAGAGGTGCTGTCCGTCAAAAATATCGCCATTTCCATTGCAAAGTTGACTTGCTACGGAACGAGTTAAAAAGTCCTGAAAGACTACAGGACAAAAATAAATTCCACCCCCCCCCCTCCTCGCAAGCTAAATGAGGATGTTGCTTGTTTGCAGTACTCCAGTGGAAATCACATGCATTTACAGATTTTTTAAAAATAAAAGACTTGCAGGCAAGTTGAAACATACTATGCACATGAACAAAGATGAAAGGAATTTTTGTTAATTATCATAATTGTAATTGCTGATGACATGATTAAGAACTTATGTTCTCAAGGAGATAAACATGATCAATGCTCAATAATGACTCGTAGACAAACTATTTGCTTCCAGAGGTAACTGCCTGAATGCTGATAAAACACTTTCGTGCTTTTTCTTTGTTAAACTGACTAGTAGGTATTTAAATTTATCAATCATGCTACGTCTGTCAAAGAATGAGGCTACAGAGAGTGGTGCAGTTGCCGAAGACGATCAGTACCCCATCCGTAAAAGCCAGAACCCTTTTAATATGCCTTGGGAAGTACAACTGGTGTTTAAATGTGAATAAAGCAAATGATGATGTAATAATGAGCTCCTTTAAATAACGAACAAAAACCAGATATTAGTAAATTACATATTTTAATATTTATCTATTATAAAGGAAGTTTGTTGCAATATTATAAAACAACCCTCCCCCCCCCAAAAAAAAGAGAGTTATAACAAATTGCAACGAAAAAGTGAATCCGTATTCACTCTCTACCACCACTATCCCATAATGGCAATCTCGGGGAAAACAAATGCACAACTGCCTCGTTCACTCAACAGCCATGAGAGAGATACTCTCCATTTTCTCTCATCCCAAGTGACCGATGAGACTCTCCATCTTAACAAGCCACATGCACGTGCGCCTTTCTTGATTCTTTACCCAACTTATTCCCTAGGCATTGTTGGCTTCTATTTCTCTCTTAACTGATATTGACACAAGCAAAGCCAACGAGAAACACGAGGACGCTGAATCCCTCATGCTATTTGGCTTGCGTGCCCAATCATTGAACAGCGCTTGCCAGCTTTGTTTTCCTTTCATTTCACTGCCTGTACTATAGTTGAGGATGGGAGGGGTAGGGGTGGTGAGAAGGGGATAGTTGAGGGGGGTCTGCAGCAGCTGTGCCGCGCCTCAAATCGATCTTATGAAACGGGCAACAGGGGGGCAGTAAGCACAACCAACGCAATGCAACATGCGTTGCACAAGT
>JAHWFP010243034.1:0-14495 GCA_023313725.1 Lithobius niger
AACTTGTTAATGGAGAACTCCATTTTTTTAACCTTACGTTTTTGCTCTCTGACTTATAATAGAGGCTTTGTAACTTGTTAATGAACTCCATTTTTTTAACCTTACGTTTTTTGCACGCTTACAATATACTGAAAGTAAACTTTTCGTTTTGTTGCACAAATATTTGTTACACAAATTTTAATGTCCGTTAGGCCGCTAAAAATTAATTAAGTGGTTCTCAGGAGTAGTGCTGAAAAAAATTGACGCGAGCAGGCGGTGTTTTTTTTTACGTTTTATTCGTGATTTTTCAGATGCGGGCGATGGCTTTTTTTTTTTACCAAACAAAACGAAATCAGTAGTGCCCCGTTTGTTGTCAAGTACAATAATCCCGTTTTAATGCCAGGATCAGTGCGTAAAAGTTGCATATTTGATAAAAGTCATTTTTTAGATCCAAGTTTTTAGTTGCGACATGCCTCTGAACGATCCTTAAGATTCGTTTCTACGCGATCACGTGAATGGAGAAGAGCTGATGTGGTCATCGGCTCCAGGAAATGTTTGGTGAAAGTGCTGATGCGTGATCGGAATTTTTTTTTTTTTAGACAATGTCATAAAAAACGTTTCATGCGCTAAGAAAAAAATGCGTGTGCTCCTGAGAACTGCTCAATTAATTTTTAGCGGCCTAACATCTATGTAAATGTTACAACTATTTTCGGTGGGATACACGCCAAAAAGTACAGACAGGGTCAATAGGCGAATTTTTCTTGCAAGTAGCCAAGTACGCAACCATCTCCAACCAACGTCAGAAGCCACTCGCCATTTGGCGACTTAAATTAACAAAGGCGACTAGAGTGTCAAATCTGGAACTGTATAGCCTTAGCTTTATGCTTTGCCACATTATACTCCCGGTTTACACGGGCTATACAATATTGTTTTTGAATTAATATGGAGGTTGAAGAAAATTGTCTAATTTCGTCAGTACACAAATTATAAAATCCTTGCAATGTGCAAGGTCTTGCGGCGAGCAGAAATTAAGAAATGGCTAGTGTTTTATAAGATCTACCAGCAAAGTGGTGACTGCAATCGGAGCAGTATGCGAAAGGGTTAAAAGAAAATAGGCTGTAAAATCTACATATTTCTGGGACAGCTAGTGCAGCCCTCTTGGTTATGTTACTTTTAATAAATCTGATAATAAAACGATTTTCTGAGTTTTTATCCGTGTAAAATAAAATGAAGCTTTTCCAGGTGATATAAAAAAAAAATCACGATCTGGAAACTACTTTGCTATTATTTGAGCAATTTCCAGGATTTCCAGGTTTATGCGTACGATACATATTCATGCCACGACAGTTTACAAAAGACTCGAATAAAATTACCAGGAGTGGACTGGCAACAAGGGGTGGCAATTTCAATCGTTCGGTTTTCCGCTTACTTTTAAATTTAATATTTTTTTTTAGAAAACTGAAGCGCAAACTCTTTTCCACCACAAAAATAAAATCATTCCTTCCCTTCGTCTTTTCTTGAAGCAAAGAAATTTTATGTTCGAAGTATTTTTTCCTCTGAGATACCAAATTTAGTCGTTAAAACTTTAGGTTTACTAAGAAATTTTTCGGATCGGTGACCAAACATTTACCAGTTTTGACAATTTGTAACATGTACGGGTCAAAGAATTTTAATGAAATTGTTTTAACCGTATACTGCCCCACCGGTCTGGCCTGAGCATCGCGAAATATTCCCTAAAAGAAATTCCCTGAACCATCGAGCTTTTCCAAGAACACGGCAGTTGCCAAACGGTCACGAACGACGCATTCGCCTCGCAGGCGTTGCAATAGGACTCGTACCGCCATCTACCAACGGGCTTTGGAAGCAATCCAACGCGTTCTTCTCTCCTACCATCCCTCTATCTGGTACGGATGCTGCAGAAGCAATCTCTCCTGACGATTTGCAGAGAAGTACAGAGAGATGACGCATCTTAACTAGATCCGTGCTACGCTTAGCAGTAGCGCCACCCTGCGTGAGTTGAGGGCGGCCATCGACTGTAATAATAAATATTGGGTCAGCTGCAAGTTGTACCACAGCCCATCAGAAATACACTAAACGGGGTACATATTCCCATCGTTTCAATCTCCACCTAACGCGTAATATGCTTGGAATTTTGCTGCCCAATTTTCTATATGACGACTCTCTGTGTAAGGAACGGCTCCATACCCAGAACAAATTTTTAGCTAAGGTGCAGATTCACATTTCTTTGAACTCGCCGTTGGCCGGTAGAGCATAATTTTTCCAACTGAGAAACGCTTGTCGCCAAATAAAAAAGTTCTTAAAGACACTGGAAGCCAGCAACCAATAACAAAAATTCATTCAATGTAGAGGTTGTGATCAACGCAATTTGTCAAGCACAAGTTTCTTATAAATTGTGGTACTTTCACTGGCCTTGAAGGAACACAGGTTTTGGAAGCTTGTTAGAAAATAAAGAAATCTTCATAAGTAACATTTCTTGTCTTAACATCTGAAATGAAGAGCTAGTCAAGTTCATCGCAAAGATGATGAAAAATCCTTATACAATTTACTAACAAGAAGAGAGAATACGTCCAGTTTGTTTCAGCCCAGGTATTTATCACCGTCCAATCCACCGGTCAAATTGGCAATTGGACAAATATTTTAATCGCCAACTGTCTAGTGGCCGGTGGATTTCTGCACCCATATTTTCAGCATTATACAGATCGATGAATCCATCCATCCTTAAATCCATCCTGTTAACGACCCAATGTCCGAAACCCTTATCAAAGCAGAAGTATATATAAAGTTACGATATTACCAAAAGCTGTCATGGTTACCGCAGCAAGGAACTAGTTGTAACGAAATCTGCAATAATGATAGAGCATCAGAAAAATGTTTTCATGATTTTTACTTTATCACCCCAACTTTGTTTATTTGGTAATATCGTGATATTACGAATTTATGATGCATCCCAATGTTTCTCCCAGATATACCGTAATCAAACTATTCAACGTCAACAATCCAATTACTTAACGTGTCAAAGCAGTCTGAGCACCACCGCATCCTCAAAAAGCACAGGATTGACAATTTTTTTTCTAGATTTGGCCAATTTGACGTTTAGATACAAGATTTTAAGTAAAAAGAGGCATTTTTGTTGGTACAAAAGCCAACTCAGTAAGCTTACAGGATTGAAAAGTTATTTTAAGATTGACAAGATTGAAACCCTGAAGTCCCAATACGCGATGCAAGCCTTCCGAGAGGTCCCCGGGAATCCTGAGCAAAGGGAGCAAGCACTGCCCAGTGGTCAGTGCCCCAGACTACAAACCAAGTGAACAATGATTTCAATCCTGTGATGAACCAAGAAAAGCCAACCACGTTAGCATGGGCAATAAAGGGTTTAATCAGCGGTTCCAACAACAACGACCGTTTTTTCCCCAGGCATTCTATTTCCCTGTAGCCTACTCCCACTCCTTAGACAAATCCCTTTAAAAATGTCTTTGCTGGGTTTAAAAATTTAATCTCAAACCAGCTCGACTAAAACACAATTACACTACGCTTCAGAGATTTTAAAGACTCGAAAATCCAGAAAAAGCTAAACACATTTAATTTTCGCTTATTGATTGCCACTCAAATTAAAATGACTTATTGATTTTCGGATAATTGATAGTGATTAAAGTTTATATTGATTACAATATTACGGCAATATTAAACTCATTTACGGCCGTAAGATTAGCATTAAAACAATTTATTGATTCACGTATGGTGTCCGTCAATAATTCAAGAATTGTTTACATTTACATTTTACACGGTCTCATTCGGCCATAGTAGTGTTCTGTTTTGATTAATTTAAATAAACAATCTTAAGAAAAATGGAAATATAAATCCAAGGCTCCACTTCCACGAATCTGTTTGATTTACTGGCACACTCTGAATTTAAGAAGGAAAAGAACTAGCTGAATTTTAGGGATAGTCCGATATTGATATCGGTATAAGCTGTATTTTGCCATATTGGTATCGGACTAATATAAGGCTTCTGATACAGATATTTGTTGTGCCAAGAAACCCAACTGTCTTCCCTGCAAAAATGACACGAAACGCGGCAAAAGCAATAACTGAGAAAAGCAAAGCCATTTGCTCAGTTTGTAATGAAAATGTAGCAGGTGACAATTCCAGTGCTCTAAGTTTTACAACCACCAACTAAACTCTAACTGAGAAGATGAATGTACTGAAGTCATAAGTAGGAATAAGAGGAAAAATGCTCTTGATGCTGCACAGAATCTTTTGAATAATCTCAACAGTTGGAACCCATTCTAAACCAGAACCGAAGTTGTAATTTTTGTATGTAATTTAAACTTTTAGTCGTGATTTATTATTATTATTATTATTGGTATCGACATCGCATCAGATCGGTTCATCCTTCATCGGTATCGTATCGGTAAAAAGTCATATTGGCCAATCCCTACTGAATTTCAATCTTATTTAACTTCTTTAGGATATCCCAGGACAGAGAGGGGCAAGTTTACTAGGAACTCCTTGGCTCTATTTATTACATGCCATAGCTGACATGAGTATAAGAGAACACCCAGAGTCTCTTCCTATGGACAAGGATATGGTGGTGCCAAACTTAAACCAAAGACCTCCAGCACACACGTTTTGGTAACAGTTATCTTCCGAAAACAATACACAATTACCACCGTGTGAAAACACACTAATGTTCATGCGTTAAATTTTCGGTGAACCCTTTCACACTCACCAGAACTTCAAACATTAGAACTTTGAAAGTCACACTTAAACAGTTTGTCACATCACAAGACGCATTTTGAAATGCTTGTGATGTGACGAACTTTTTTGTGCGATTTTTTTGAAGTTCTGAGGAAGTGTTCACCGAAAATGTAATGGACAAACATTAGTGTGTTCTCACCTGTGGTGATAATTGTGTATGGTTTTCGGAAGATGTCTCCTACTGTTATCCCAGTTTACTGTTTTTTTTTTTCTGTGTTGGTAGCAGTCTAGTCACCCTGTTCCCCATGGTGACTAGACTATTACCAACACCAACACAAGAACAAAAAAACCGGTTAAATTACTTTTTTCAAATTCGTAGCAATTTAGATTTGCACTGCTTTACCAGATTATAGCAGAGTTTGAGCCGATTTAAAATTATTTACGTCAGATTTACCAATTCGGAATGATTGGGATTACATTAAATTAATAATTTACGTTTGAAGTGCACGAGTACTTCGGCCTAGTGAGGTTCAGCGTAATTTACTTGTACAGGCCCACAACTATCATTACGCAAATCAAAACGTTGGCAACAAGGACGAGAAATTTAACAACAAAAGTCAACTACTAGCTAAATTATTAATTTTGCCAACAGAGACTTTAAAATTCAAGCTAATTGCGTCAAGGACGAAGTGGCATTTATACGACAACCGAGGAAACGAAACGGTAAAGTTAACACTACTTCATCTCTTTCTCCTGTGCAAACATCAACACAAGGGCAATGTTGGCACAAGCTATCAGCAAGGACAAACACAACAGGTTAAAAATCCAACTACTTTCTTCCGCACGGGGCGTTTGCCTCGTTCCCAGCACGTGACTAAAGGAAGTTATCATCGAAAGAACGTGCCAGGTGATCGAATGTGATTTTTCCCACTCCAAGAACCAGTTCCATCGTTTTTATTTCTAGAGATTTTTCACTATAAAAAAATTTTTTTAAAGGAATATAAATCACAAGATAAAGGGTAAACAATGCAAACAGTGTGCATCAAAGACTGGCCTTGTGAGGAAACAACATAATCTGAGAAAGAAACAAAAAACAAAAGCCCCGACTGGGACTCGAACCCAGGACTTCCCGCTGACTAGGCCGGGCGCTCTAACCACAGTGCTACCGGGTGCTACTGCAGGGTTCAGACAATATTTTAATTCTTAATTTCCCTGGCATTTCCAGGTTTTCCAAGTGTAACCAATGGCAATTTCCAGGTGTTTACAAGATCTTTAGTTACGGGAAACAGCAGTAGTTAATTTTTTTTATTAATATTTGTACGAATAATAATCCAACATCTCATAAAATAGATGTTTGGAGACTAGTCCAGACAGGGCTAAACGCATTTTCATCACAGAAATTGGTCTTATCCTAAGATTTGGTGTCATTGAAGTTATATCTAAAATATTTGAACATATAAAAGCACAAATTAAAATATTTGCTACTAGCCGAGGATTTTGTTTCTGATCTGCTAATTCAATGGAACTTACAGATCAGACACAAAGACATTTAAAAAAAAGTTTTCTCTGTCTTTTCCCCGATTTAAAAAAAAAAGTCTTGTTTTCCCTGACATTTCC
Organism: Lithobius niger; assembly: GCA_023313725.1. Classification (NCBI taxonomy): domain Eukaryota; kingdom Metazoa; phylum Arthropoda; class Chilopoda; order Lithobiomorpha; family Lithobiidae; genus Lithobius; species Lithobius niger. The sequence continues at coordinate 6,316 of JAHWFP010243034.1, forward strand.
AGGTTCTCCAGGTTTGGTCTGAACCCTGTACTGGCTACAGGCTCCAGCCGAGCTAAGTAGATGTTCAGTCTTTCTCAGTGATGACCTAGAAGTCGCAAACATACACAAAGAAAGAAAGCAACATTACTTCTTTGTGACCTCTATGTCGCCAATTAGAAGGACTGAATAGCTACTTAACTCGGCTGGAGCCTGTAGCCAGTAGTCAGCGGGAAGTTTTGGGTTCGAGTCCCAGTCGGGGCAGTTGTCTTTTCTTTCTTTCTCTAACTAGTGTACCTTGAATCCTCACAAGGCCAGTCTTTAATGCAGACTGCTTGCTTCGTTTAAAAAAAAAATATTCAACTATGCCTACCTACATAAATAAACTTGTCTACGTGCGATGTGTTACGATAGTAGCTGCAGCGCTAACGTTAACACGTAAAGGCTAATCATGACAAGCTGTAACCAAGGTTGCTACGATAGCGGCTGTACACGTACTTGGCCGTACGCTACAGGTTACACCAGTTTTAAATTAAATTTCCCTCTCGACAGGTGAATGCATCACCACTGTTTCGTATGACGGTAATCTCAAGCAGGCAGGCTGCAGTGCTTTAGGGACGATATCTGCAGGCTCGCATTCTTTTTTTTATCAATTAAATTCGCCCGCCAACCTTCCATGAAAATTTGCTTCTGCTGCAGTTTCGTTCGGAGTAAGACGGTGGAAAAATCCTGATTTCAAATGCAAAGCAAGTCAAGTGCGGCTTACTGAGTCAACTACTTGGGCGTGCGCGGGTGCGCGTTGACTTAGTGGGAGGGGAATGACAAACATGGCCGGCCATTTGCATCGCAAGGATGGCTGCGCTTGAGATACGGGTCCCTCAGGTCATGCATTTTAAATCCAGAACAAAAATTCGAAAAGGGGGCTCAACTTTCATCCGTTTAAGGCGCGCTCCGAAAAGCCGATCAAAAAGATTGACACCAGAACAAACAAGCACCAAGTGAAATTAGTCTTGTGAAACTTGAACGATCGCCTGCCAGATAGTTTCGCTGCCTTCCAAGAAGTTGGCCTTAAAGTTTAATTCTCCGCAATCACGAAAACTTTTTCATCTTTTTTAGCCATGACGGCAAAATGTTTGAAGACTTAAGCCAAAGTTACATCGGCTCTGGGGTTATTTATGCACAAGGTACCCTTTAAACGATATGCCCCTTTATTATCTTACAGGTATGCACATTACTCCCGGTTGGGCTTTCCTGTATGGTCGTTTTACAACATTACCTTCGGACGTGTGCAAATATTGCCAAGGGCATTTATTTCCGTATGTCCCCTCGTGAGAAAAGGTTTTGCTACATTCACTCAAATTAACTCACTAATTAAATGTCGCAAACGTGTTCCGCGCAAAATGCTGTAACAAAGTGAGAATGTATGTACAAAATACCACCACAACCACGTTTGCATTGTACAGTTCCGGTAAAAAAAAAAACGCCTTCGTTATTCGGAAGAAGTTGCAGGATTAATGTATGTGACTCTGAACGAAAATGTTGATATATCGAAAAGTACTGGACAGAATTGAATGAAACAAAAACTGGGTTGCTTATTATGCATGCTATCAGCTACATTTCTATACGTATCTATATATATAATTACACAAGTTCCGCAGCGCGGCCACCTGCAGCAGCCGGCAGCAGCCATCTGCAGCGCAGCAGCAAGCAGGACATACGAAGCCATCTCCGCCATCTACCGACGGAACGGCAAATTATAAGAGTAGCAGCCAAGGCCCGCTGAGATAGTAGCTGCGCCCGGAACACAACGGCCAGCAGCGCAAACATACGATGCCATCTACCGACCGAACGGCAAATTAAATGGGGCGGGGGGAGAGGGGGAGGGGAGCGAGACGACGCGTCGTCTTCCTGGATTGGGTGGCTTTAATCGATGGACGCCATTGTTTTTGTAACCATCTTGGATATCAACAAGGGACTCGGCTACTGAAAACGTACAATCGATTATCTGTGTTCGTTCTGCGGAGAACTCAAGATAGGCCGCGGACACTACAGGGCTGTTTCAAATGAGTATATGCGATTATTTTTTCATCAGTACTTTACATAAGACTAAATCATACGCTGTTTACTTTTCTGCAAACAAATTTTTAACTGCTCAACCGACCTCATTCTCTCCTATTGCTTTACGTGGGGAAGGACCTAGAACAGTCATCCACTTGTAGTGTTCATAAGTTTTCTCTAGCAACCCTTGGCTTCAGTGCATGGCTTTCACTCACTCTAGCATCCTTGGCTCCACACATTCAGGAAGGACTTTGTTCCTTGTTTTCCTCGAACATACTTGTCACTGCTACAGTTGTAATGTTTTAGGCTTGCTACGTGATTCACTTCTGTGCTGCATTCTGTGCTGTTCTGTAGACAGAATTAGGGATCGACCGATCCGATACCGATATTTTCCTCTCACTCCGATCAGATACACCGATACCGATAACTATTTTTTTAAAAAAAGTCAACAGGTAAAACTCATTCGTACCTCTGACCATAAAAAAACCCAGTCCACACTGCAGAAAGGCCTAATTGCAAAAAGCCGACAGTACGCACGCGTTAACTTCGCCGAGCGGCTGTCCAGATGATGTCATGTGATGCGAGCGGTGCTATGCAGAAAAGGTTTCTCTCAAGCTAGGCAGAATAGCCAGTGCGCACGGAAGATGGTCGTATCGGCAAAATATCTGTAAATAAACACCGATACAGATCCGATACCGATGCACAAAAAATACCGATAATATCTGTAAATACCGATACCGATTTTAATATCGGTCTATCCCTAGACAGAATATGAATTACCGATCAAACCATAGCAGTGGTCAGGATGGCTCAGGCTAGCACAACTCTCACATAGGCCAAATGTCCCGTGTTCAATCCTGGCCTCGGCCCACTCTTAACTGTGCCTTCGAGGAGAGAAGGGCCCTGAAATACACTCTTCTGCACGTCGATTGTGGCATGTAAAAGATCCTACGTATTTCCTAGTAAAATTGCCCCTCTCCGTCCCAAGATAACGTGTAGACAGCTGCAGTGTAGCCGAAACCTGCTTCGGCGATTCCCGTTTCACGAAAAATTCAAGCCCTGATTAAAAGTCGGTGAACGAATCCCGTTTCACCGAATCAAAATATTTTGAAAATTTAACATCGGAGAAGTTATTACAAGTTGCAATCCTAACTGGAAGGAATTCGTGGTTGCGGTTTCTGATGTTACATGTTTAGCCGCAGCGACTGCGGCATCGTTGAGTGAAGCCAGTAATTGGAAAAAAATATATTCCACAAAACGGGATTCCGCGTACAGGGAATTCCCGTTTCGCCAAAGATTAGGACACGGATTACAATTCAGCGAAACGGTCATACACCAATTTAAGTGTTGATTTAAGACCAAAAAAAATTGATATTTGTGTTGAGAATAGATTTTAGCTTCATATGCCTCCATGAGCAAAGATTCGTCAAATTTCACCGCTGCTAATTGAAAATTATAGCTAAACACTGCCAGCCGTAATCCAGAAATCCGCCCAAGTGTGAGTGTGAGAGGACAAATGTCAGTGCAAACATCTAAGGTAAGGGTAAACAATATTTTAGTACAACACAAAAGCGAATGTCAGTGTAATTACATCTAGACACGCTTTCACCCTTAGCCCGGCTTGGGCCTTGAGCAACCATCACCAATGTCAGTCGCCACTCCACATAAGTGGAGGGAAATTCAGCAGTTGGCGACTTGATTTTTAGCCCTACTGGCCATAATGGCGACTGATTAACAAACCCTGATGCTGAAATTGTCATATCTCGGGAACCGTACTAGCTAGAAACAAGCAGTTTGTGTCGGTTTGTGTGCAGAATTACAATGGCTATCCTACCAAATATTTAATATTGTTACTAGCCTCTTTACATTATTGGAGAGTAAGATTACTGAAAATAATGTTTAAACATCAAGTAGCAACACACCTAATAGCAAAACTATTTCTACATGGCGATTAAGTAATAAGACAATGGCGAGTGAATTTTAATATATATATTGGTAAAATGTTGAGCGCCACACAATTCACATTAAGGTTGGGCTTGAGTGGCTTTCCGGAATACGGCTATTAAGAATCAGCTCTTTACTGAGAAACTGAAAAAAAAAATCAACTGACTGCTATTTATGCAGACATCCATCGCCAACTTGCCAGTTGGCGATTAAATTAGGCTGGTTGGCGATTAAAATATTTGTCCAATTGCCAATTTGGCCGGTGGATTGGAGGGTGATACATAGGGCTGAAATAAACTGGACATATTTTCCCTTCTTGTTAACAAATTTTAAAAGGATTTTTCATCAGCTTTCCGATGAACTTGATTCCAAGGCTCCAAGCTTTAGCTCTTTGTTTCATAACTTAAGACAAGAAATGTTACGGAGAGGGAGGATTTCTTTATTTTCAAACAAGTTTTCAAAACCTGTGTTCCGTCAAGGCCAGTGAAAATACCACAATTTATAAGAAACTTGTGCTTGACAAATTGCGTTGATCACCGCATCTATATTGAATGAATTTTTTTTTTATTGGTTACTGGCTTCCAGTATCTTAAGAACTTTGTAGTTTGGCGACAAAAGTTTCTCAGTTGGCGACTAAAAAATATGCTCTACCGGCCAAAGGCGAGTTCAAAAAAATAATGATCTGCACCTATACTGACTGCGATATATTCCATAAGGGACAAGATATCTGTATTTATACGAAACTGGTGCGAGGAGGCTAGCAGTCCAGACGTATTGATGAAGAGAAATAAATATCAAGCTGGGACCCTACTAACATGATGGAGTCAAGATGGCGCAAACGAAAGAGAGAGAGAGAGAGACAGAGAAACAGATGCTGGTTGGTGTGCATCCTCCATGAAGAATGCCCGCAGCCCAACCTACCTATAGCTACCAGCTTCTGACAGAAGCCATCACTGAACCAATCAGATAAGCTCGAATCCAGCCCCAGGGAGCCAAATCCTGAAGGAAGTGGGCTGGAAAACGGGTAGAGTTTTATCACCACTTCAACTAGCTCGTCGAAAAGGATGGAGAGTCACGAGGCGACCAGAGGGATGCGCTCAGCACCCAAAAAAAAATCCATTAAAAAAATAGCTTGCCTGGTCAGATAGATTGTGCTTTAGTGGGTGTCGACTTACAATCGAAGAGAGAAATGACTGAAAATAAACTGTCGTTTCCGTAAACGAATCTCTCAAGCCAAGTTAACACGAACCTATACGATTCTTGTTATAATTCGAAGACAACTAGTGTCCGCGGCCTGTCTTGAGTCCTGTAGGTATTTATGAGCGGCTACGTCTTCCTGGAAGGGGCGGCTTTAGTCGACGGCCGCCATTGTTTTTGTAACCATCTTGGATATCAACAAGGCACTCTGCTACCAAAAACATAAAATTAATTATCTGTGTCGTTCTGAAGCGAACTCAAGATAGGCCGCGGACACTTTAGGAAAAGAACAAGGGGAAGCCATTAGAAAGAACAGAATGACCCCTTCCCCATCAGATTTTTTCATCCATTATTTCATTTAGTTTTAAAAATAATGGGTACATACACAAAAAAAATTACGCGAAACAGTTTTACTTCCCTACGAAAGAAATTCATGTTGACTTCAGTTTTTCGGCAATGGAGATTTTTTACTGTTAAGTTTCCTGACGTGCATTTCACTTTCTACAAAAAAAAAAATGAACTTAAGTGATGCTTGAGAGATATGCCGGTGTTCTGAAGTGACTTCCACATTGTTCTTGTATGTCACTACCACATTCCTATGCTAAAGACCAGACGGATAGGCTCTCTTCTGGTTGGATGTATAGCTTTCTCAATTTTAGCGAGAACTTCAAAGATTCCTTGTCGTTCAAACTTCGGCATACACTCTGAAGACGATGTGTACTGACAGTACACATGAATGTGTACTTTCTCAGCCTCCACATGAGTTAGTGTACGGGCAGTACACAGTCTGTGCACTGAGGGTACACATTATCGTCACAGCTTGTGTACTAACAGTGCACAAATTGTGTACTCTCAGTACACAGTTCGTGTGGAGGCTGAGAAAGTACACATTGATGTGTACTGTCAGTACACAGTGTACGGTCAATTATACGGTGTGAGTGACTGCAATTTGCATTGCAAGTTGCTACACGATCATAAAACTGTGGTGAAAAAAACAAGAACTACAGAAACAATTAAAATTGAAAAATTTCATGCGGCGACCAAAACGCACTTGGGAAAAGACGCTAAATGAAACATTTTTTTTGGGGGGGGGGGGCTACAGAGAGAAAAAAAGTATTCTATCTTTAATTACCAAACTGCTAAGGCTCTTTACACAGGGTGATTCATGATTTTGAAGTAATGAAAGATAAACTTATAAAATGTAGGCCTACCCTACACAATGAACGCCTATAAAGGGCCTAATAAAATTATGTATACCGTAAATCTAGGGAAGACATTTTTCGTTGGCAAGCTTATATATTATGTTGAACTTTTTTTTTATTACTGTATATAGACTGACATCTAAGAGGACCTATTTTTCAGTACCGGGTATATTCGCCACATCAGAACGGAGGTACGAAAGACAGAGAAACTGATGACTAAACTTGTTGCTTTTTTAATTAATGAACTTCGCGTAAGTTTTGAAAGTAGCATCCAGTCGTACCAGTCGTCAAACTGTTAGAGGGCGCCATAGTACGCCCACAACACCAAGGCAGGTATGGAACAGGACTGTTTAAGTTTTGCTTGTCATAACACCAAATAAAATATAAGGAAGGAGGCCTTATACGTGCGTGACTGTGGAAATGAGCTTATTTTTTGGACGCAGTTTTCTACATTTTTCCTCCTAAAATGGTTTCCTCCGGATTTCGAGTCTGTAAAGACTACAGAGCGCCGCGTTACTTGTTGATGATTGTTGATTTCAATTAAAAGTGTTTGAAAGAATAGTTGTTTGAAATCCGATTTTTTCGGTGTAATATCTGAGCAGCTTCCCCATTATGACTATTTGGCATCGAATAATTAACGTGTTCAAGTGTAGTGGGTTTTTAAGGCAGGGAGGGGGGGGGGCGAAACAAGAAGTAAGTAATTTTTAACATAAAAATGGGGATCTTTTGGTAGAAAATAGCTAAAAATAAGTAATTTTAAACCTATTTTGTTTTAATTCAACAATTTTTAGTTTACAGTGATAATATTTCTACCAGTTGGCTGTTACTATACTGTATTTGAAAAATTATTAAAGTAATGAACCAAATTTTCAAATTTGGGTCGAGGCAGTTCGCCAATTACAACTTCTCAAATAATAAACGGCACATAAAATTAACAAACTGCAGGCCCCGTCTTAATTTTTTAGCATCAGCTTGAACTTAAACAAGAATAACATCGCTTAACAAAAAAGTATAAAAATAAGGGAAGTTTCAACAAAACAAAACCCGGAAAATCAGGAAAAGTCAGAAAAAATCAGGGAAGTCAGAAAAATCAAAAAAAATCTGTGACACCTGGTGTTCAGCCGAATACACAATTGTTTGTCGAAATACTGAATAACACTAGTGTATTCCACAAGTTGCAAGTTGAAAAGACCAACTTTAAAAAAAAAGTTAAAAATTTGTTCTTCTTCATTATTGTTAAAGAAATACACTAAGGAAATGCCTTGCAAACTTAGTTCATGTATTACACTTGCGTATTTCAGACATCAGGGAAAAAAACGTAATATATTTTCTCAACATTATATTCTGAATATTTCAATATTCTCAACATTATACAGGCAAAATTAGTACAATTGAAGATTCGTTGTACCACACTGCAATCTCATTTACTCTGGAAGAACAAAATTACCATACAAATATAGAAAATGTTAGTGCTACTAAAGAACACACAAAAAAAATAACTTTCTTACTTCTACGTTTTAAATGAAAATATAATTCAAGGTTAAGCCTAACGGAAACAAGTCGTTGCTTTCCGGACCGTTACAAACTAATTACTTTCAGGGAACAAGAAATGCAACCACGTTCAAGTTTTCAAACGCAGCACCAACCAATTAATCTCGTGAACGAAAAGGCACACCAAAGAAGCTGAACTATTCCACCACGAGTCATACTTTATGCTATTTTCATGGGTGTTAGAAAGTGCCCCCTGACAAAGCAAGGCTCACAACGACCTGGGAATGCACACAAATTTTAATTTTCAGAGCC
>JAHWFP010243036.1:0-10063 GCA_023313725.1 Lithobius niger
CTGGAAAAGACCGTACCAGAGCAAACTAGATAGTTTTGTCTGGAGAATGCCATACCACAGCAGACTAGATAGTTTTGTCTGGAGAATGCCATACCAGAGCTGATTAGATAGTTTTGTCTGGAGAAGGCCATACCAGAGCCGACTGGATGTTTTGTCTGGAGAAGGCCAAACGAGAGTCGAATAGATACTTTTGTCTGGCGAATACCATACCAGAGCCAACTAGATACTTTTTTTCTGGAGGAGGACATACCAGAACTCCGTAACCACCTAATGGGCGCGACGCAGCAGTTCCCGAACTGCTGCTGCGTCGTACGACGGCAGTTCTAATGCGGCCAAATGGATTAGTCAATATCGGCAGGAAAGAGGTACCGCTTAATGCCATCGATATCAGCACGGTTAACAAGTCATTGATTCTGCTCTATTGCCTTGATATGGCCTTATCTATCTAGTCGGTTATGCATATTTGGATCAATGCACGTTTAGGTGTACTGGGGAAACAATATGAATACAAGCAACGCTAAGTAGTAATCTGTCCACAAGCGTACCTCAAAGGGACATTCCTCTCAGCGCCATTTTCCTCGATCCTCCATATCAAGTACGGCCCAAAGTTTTATTTACTTACCGTTAGTCAATCCCTTGCTAAAAAAATCCGTTTTAAAAGTTGGCGTCTAGGAGATTTTCTGTGGAATATCGGGAACTATATTTACTGCATCCTGCAAGTAAAGGATCCTTTGCGCGCTCAGAATAACCTTGACGTTTCATCTGTGTGTGTGCATGTACTAATTTGCTAAATGAGACCAAAAATCTAAAAAAACTAACGCGGTAAAAATTATACTTATTTATGCCAATAGTTCGCCTAAGAAAATTATAAGATACTAGCCTATAAATTTATAAAGTGAGGTGTTAAAATACGAAAACCATTCCGGTTTGTGCCGACCCAATTTTTGCATTCGTGCTGTTTCGTCTGCTATGCCCAATGCCAACTGAGAGAGTAACTGCGTAGGAACGCAGCTACTATCTTAGTTGGCCTTGTATTACTACGCAGAGTCTCGCGAAACGGTGCGATGGCACCATGCGCATGTGGCGATCGGCGCGTGGCTGTTATAAGGCAGGCGAAGTGTACTTTTAATTGCTAAGCACTTGAAATCTGTACACCTACATTGAGAATCATCCATCGAACAACCGTGGCTTAAATCTAGTACAGAACACACTCAGTCAGGGTGTGCAGCCTACAAACATTCAGCATACATTTCACCCGAATAATAAAACAATCTGGCTGTACAGGGCGCTATTCAGTAATAAACCTTTTGAGAAACAGTAGGTCGCGGGGGCTGTGTTAACTGGGCATATCACGGCGGCCATCTTGAAAATTCAAGGTGCGTACATCCGGTTTTGAGGCGCGAAGGCCGGACAAGGTGCTTTGATCTTGCACGCATTTATAGTGCAGACAGCAACAAATTACACACACCTTGACTTTATTAAACATTTCAAATAGCTCCACCTTAATTTAAGTGCAGCGTCAATCTAACGGACGCCTTACGTGCATTAATGTTTAAATAAAGGCACGTTTCGGATTTTAAGACGACTTTAAATGAGACGGTGTTTACTTATGGTTTTTTTTTTGCAATTTTGATGATTATTTCGAAAAATTGTGGTAAAATTTTTTTTAAGCATCGTTTTAAAAAAAATAATAGTAAAAGCGGTTAGGTTAGATGCCAGTCTCCTACGTTAAAGCGAAAATTTTGATGCTCTTCTTCACCACAGTTAATTTTTTGAAGACCAGATTTGGTATATAGGCCCTATAGGGCTGGGTAAACACGCATTACCGTAATTACGAATTAATTTATTCAACATGCCACATTAAAGACTAAAACAGACATTAAGACATTCTTTTTTTTAAGACATTCTTTACTTGGAAATTCAAGACTCGTATGACAGGTTGGTTACAAACTTAAAAGAAGCACTAAATTATATTCAAAACTAGTGTATTAGAAATGAACTGTACATTAGTAAAGAATGAACTAAAGGAATCATATTCAAAACTAAAGATAAGGTAGACGAAGAAGTTAACAAAGTTTTGCACAATTGCGATTATATAAAACGTGGTAAAAACTGCAAAAGTATTGAGTTTGTCAAACACGTTAAATATTTAGGCCTAACTATCAACAAAAACTGGAATTTCAAAGAACATGTCGACACTACTGTTAAAAAAATCTGAGCCCTCCTTCCAAAAACTTTACTATCTAAAAAACATACTTAGTCACAAAAATAAACTGCTAATTTTTTGTGCTTGGGTTCAGTCACAAGTGAGGTAGGCAATTGAAGTGTATGGCTTTGCCAACAAAACAGTTATTGAGCGATTACAGAAAGTACAAAATGAAGCAGCAAAAATTTTATTTGCTAACAGATTTGTGCATAAGACAAAATACATCTTCCGTAAGTTAGAACTTTTAAATGTAGGTCAACTAAGAGATTTTTACGATAATTAAAAATAACTTCTTTAAAATTAAAGATAAACGTATGGCTAAGCTGGAAAATAAAACTTATCAAACTGAAAAAATACATATTCTTCCCGAGCTCACAAGAAACAAATATGGGGAAAAATTGGACAAATTGTACATACCACTCTTGGCAAAAAAAATACCAAAAGAATTTTGAGAAATTAACAAAATTGGACAAATAAAAAAAAATGACAAAGCAGTGGCTTCTTGAAAACAACTTTGCTTAAAGAAATAATTGTATTTTCTGTAGAAATGATTTATTTTTCATCCAAAAATTACTGTAGTTTTGTAAGAATCATGTATTCATATTTTGTTTTTTGTGTTAAGTGTTTATGTAAGAATAATCTGAGTTAAAACTTGCCAACTACATACAAGCTCTTTCTGTGCTTCGTAGTGGCCTTGGATATGTTTTTTTGTACCAAAAAAAAAAGCTAAAAATTCCGTTGCCCGTTTGGTTTTCCGTCCTGAAATATAAAGGAAAAAGGTGCCGAATGAGAGCTGCAGACAAATCCCTAACAATGGAACGATACGCGCTGATTGAGTGAGCGAAATTCAGTACTCGTCTACATTCTTAACAAAGAGTACAGAAATAACACGGTCTGCCAAAGTATCAGTAGGTAGAGAACAAGGTAAGGTAGATTGTAATATGCTTTAAGTGTTATACATTTATCGCTTAATTGCCAGAATACGTTGTTGTTAACAAGGCGGCTCACCTTGTTGCTAGATGAGTTGGAAACAAAATGCAGATCGTGACCACAAGATCCAATCAAGTAGGGATAAAAACGTAATTTTTTTTAAAGAAGTAGGCTTTCTTTTAAAAACATGATGAAACATTGGTAGGCAAAATGAAGTCACGTTGCTACTCGTTACATACTTTGATAGCTTCATTAAACGTTTTGACGTTGTTAGGAGGTAGGCAGGTGAGTTGCACTGGCTTCACGCAGAGTCACCATGCAACAAAACACACTTTGTTTTATGTCTTATGAAAGTTGTGATAGCCGCCCAGGAGACACAAAATTGCTTATTTGTGTGTCAACATTCTTCCAGTGAAAGTGTAGATGAAGGCAAGCGTGATGTTTCATGCTATCTAAGTCCTACGAAAGTTGTAATATCCTACCAAAACCAAAACCTGTAGAAGAGAAGCCGCCAAGTTTCCAAACAGGATCGGCCTTTGAAAGTAGTGGTATCATTCAACCAGGGAAAGGCCGCCAAGGTTAACCCTAATAACCATAAACCTTGGCGCATTTCACTCTAATTTATTTATATGACTACTTTCATACCGTGCTGAAACAGGCAGGACTTAGAACAGTGCAATCCTATGGAACCAACACTGACATTTGTGCAATGCCTCATATTTGCAGATAACTATAACAACTCCTGGCAAAAAACAAATAAATAAAAAAAAAACAATGTGCCAAATTTTCTGGTTAATAGGGTTAAATTTGGCGGCGTTTTCCTGGTTGAATCACTATCACTGTCATCGAAATAGTGAGATGACATTCTTACGGAAACAGCGAAAATATCACGGGGAAACTTTTTTTTTTTCAGGAGGAATTAGTTATCTAACTGGTCATGGATTGACACGGCGACATTGAACCAGACGAATTCATGGATTAGCACTCCGCATAGCTTGGTCGATGCATTTTTACAACGACTAAAGAGATTTATTTTAATAAATGAACTCTGCGGTTTTATTCATATTATTCTTGATAATTCTTTGGCCCAACGCTGATAGAAGGTTTCATGTTTCAATGTCCTCTTTTTGTTCCCCCTTTGCTAATTTTTTTCGCTTTGGAAAACCTCTGTTCAATAACAAACAGCAAATGTTTAATACAGAACGTATGCTTCGTTACATTCATGAAGTTCTAAATTGGGCCAATTCAGCTACACAGTCGCCTTAGCTGACTCAAGGCTCAAAATTTAAGGAAAAACATAATTGTTCTTCACCTTTAAAATGTTACCATCTAAGCAAAGGCAAAGAGAGGTGCATATCAAGGCTTCCGGAAACTCAGAACAGCTACAGCAATGCAGTGAGATTTCACCAACACTGGATAGTGCTGGAAGCAATTTGAGCGACGCTTCGCTCGTCTGCATTTGAGTGAGGCCTTGCTTGATTTACTTGCTTATGATTTACTTTTTCCTTTCCCATTCCCCCCCCCCCCCTTCATAATTATGATTTCCGTTTCGTTATCAATAGAGTGATTTTGACTGGAATGTCCACTCAATCAACAATGAGTTACTCGTTGTGTAACGGCAAAAAAATGCGCGATTTTTGAAAACATTCTGCTGATACTTACTTAAAACGCAAAACTTAAGGAAGATGAGCAAGTTGTCGTTTACTGACTCATGCTTTAGTGCATCTAGGATCAGCAAAAAAATGTGGTTTTTCTTTCCCGTGTGGTTGGTAACGTGTGTGAATTGATTCGAGAGGCTATAAACATAAAACTAGCCCCATTGAAAACGTTGATGTCGAATTCTGAATTGGAACCGTTTGATGATAATATATTGATGATTATCCTCATAATGAAAATGGGGAGCTACAATTACATAATTACATCGTAAAACATGAGGGTGTCAGTTGATATAAATCATTTTGCAATGAAAAAATCAAATTGCTGTGAGCTTTACTGCCAATGTTGTGAGACTTCGTAAAGCTCAAAGCGTTCCAAAACATTTTGGTTTCTCGGATTTAAATAAGGAATTGTCCCTCCCATGTTGTTTGATTTGACAAATGATTTACGGCTGGACTGTTTTAAAAGATAGCTCACTGTCCTACGCGTACACAATTAACCTAATTGAACCTACTTGTTCTGCAACTGTTTTGGTTTTCTTTATTTTATAATTGTTGGTTGGATCTATTCATTAGGCCCAGTTTGTCTTTCTCTTTCTTAGCCTGTTGCCAAGAATCTCTTTATATATGCGTCGTGACGGGTGGTGGTAACTTGGATTATTCTTTGTATTCGGGGGAAATTTAACTCATTTGTTTTATAACAAACGGGATCGGTTCCAAACCCTTGCTGACGACGTGAACATTTGTGTGTCTTGGTGGGTCTTGCTAAGTCTCTATGAGTCTCTGTGAATCTTGGCGTGACTTTAAGAATTTTGGTGAATGCTGGACGATTTACAAATTTGTGTGTTATTTATAAATTGTGGTGATACGAATCATAATGAATCTTATTCAGACTTTACGAATCTTGGTGCTCGGAGTCTTTGTGTTTCTTGATGAATCTCGGTAAGACTTTATGAATCTAGGAGAGTCTTTATGAATCTTGGGACTATAAGGATTTACGAATCATGGCAAACTATCTTGTTGAATCTTGGTGAGTCTAGAATCTTCGTGTACTATGGTGAGGCTTTATGAATTTTGGTGAATCGTCAAGAATTTTTGGACTTTTTTACCGAGTCTTTACCAATCTTGGTGACTTCCGTGCTTCGTTAACTCGAATTTGAAGCCGGATGGGAACGGCATACAAGGCGGTCAAAAAATACGTCCAAACACGCAAAACAAGCTGGGTCCTCGGGAATCCGGACCAAAGTGGTTACGCACAAACTAGTTATTAGCGTCGTCCTCTCCAAACCTGCTGAACACCGGATCGAACCCCACGACTGACCAAGTAACATAACTTAAAAAATTTTTTACTAGCAGTCAGCATGACTGTTAAAGGGTAAAAACAGAAATATTTGCCTGAGATGGTGTTCCACGAATATTTTATTAACTAAATATTCGTGAAATCGCATGAGTGAATTCTTTAAATATATTTCTCTGTTTTAAAGGTATATTCCCCCCGGTTGGCTTTCCTGTGTGGCTCAGTTTTCCAACATTAATTCAGACGCATGTAAAGACATTCATTTTCTTATTTTGTTCCCTCGTCAGAAACGGGTTTGTTACATTCACTCTTAACTACGTAAATGTTGCAAACGCTATTTTGCGCAGGATGCTCGAATATAGTGAGAAGGCATGTCCCTTTAAAAGTCTACGTGAAAACTGTGAGTGTGAAAATATGTCATCTTGTGTGGCACTCCGCACCGTACAACTCCAAAAATTCACCAAGTCATTCGCCAAACCATAAACCTGACAAGAACCTTTCGAACCAGAGAGATCATCAAATTACACTTCAGGCGACCATCCTTTGAGCTGAGATTGTATACGGAAGCTTTGCAACCATAATATCGTTTTCCTTGAAAAGTAATGCAATTTGCAAACTTCTCTTTCAAACGACATTTGATCCGGGAGCACTTGCCATCTCCTTGGTTACGAGGACAATAGCGAACAATACCGTTTGTTTTCTTTAGAAAGAAATCCACACACCTTGCGACATTTTTTTCTTTTGGTGTCCAGGGTAATTCGAAAACGAGGTCACAACCGAATAGTGAATGTCCTTTTTCGACAAAGAAAAAAAAAAAAAGAATTGAATCATTTGTTATTCAAATCGAAGTCGTAGGAGGCATTGTAAAAGAAGGGTGGAGAAACTCAAGGAAAGGAATAAAAAAAAATTAATGTATATTTTAAATTCTTCGTCTTCCTTCGTATTTTGATGGATTTTTCTTACCCTGGCCTCCCTTAACCTCGAACGCAAGATGCCTAACGAAGCGTGAAGTGTGATTACTCTCGAACCCACGAGACGTGGGAATGGATTGATTATTGAAATGGAGTTTGCGCACTGGTGTTCATTAGGGCATGACGTCACGTCGACGTAGGATAGGAGAAGGAAGGGGATATTTGGAATTTTGGGAGAAAGTGGAGAATCTACGTGGGGATGGGCAGCCCCCCCCCCCCCCCGAGAGGTTCGACAGAGCTAGAAATCACGTACATCCAAGGTTTAGATTTATAAATCCGTTGCAAATCTTGTAAATCAGTAAATCTTGTGTGACTCATTCAAATCTTGTACAAATCTGTAAATCACGCGAATCTGGCGTAAACCATTTAAATCTTGCTTAAATCATGTGTAAATCGTTAAATCCCAGCAAATCTACATGTAAATCTTCAAATCTGTAAATCTGCACGACTTTATGCAAATCTTCTGAAAATCCGTGTAAAGCTTGCAAAATTTCATGTAAATCATTAAATCGTACTAAAATTTTTAGTAAATCTTTAAATGTCAGCAAATCTGCATGTAAATCTTCAAATGTGCAAATCAATGTAAATCTGCATTTAAATCTATTCAGCAAATCCGTGTAAATCTTGCAAAACTTTATGAAAATCGTTAAATCTACTTAAATCTTTTGTAAATCTTTAAATCTCAGCAAATCCGTAAATCTCCGTAAATCCGTTGAGATATTTATCCTTCTTTTCAATAAATGTGTAAACAGCCTTAAAGTGCCGTAGAATGGGGTGATTTTGGAATTCAGTTTGAATTCGATGAAAACACAGAAAAGTATATCAACTCTTTCCAACAGCCACAAATGCAGCATTTTGAAAACGTAAAAAAATATGTCTGATGGACGACCACCATTTTGGCTTGATAGCTGGGTGAGAGATTTGCCGTGAGAAATTATACCTTATTAAAAAAAAATTAGTTAGACGGATACCAAATTATATTTCCAAAAGTGTATGGCTGTATACAACTTTTGATTGCAGGGCCTACATGCCTCACGCTAGATCATGCATAATACCAGTCAAGGCCAAAGTGTTGACATCAAAATTGATATTCTGAAAACCAACGTGGTGGGCACAGTTTGGACAGGAATGGCTTGTCCATTGTAACCACCAAGGTCACAGTACGAAAACGGGGTGAATTTGAACGTGCCATGAAGTGACTCTGGACATTCTAAAACCTTGTCTAAAAAGTAATACATAGCTTTATTTTTTGTTTCATTTAGGTTTCACTAGGTTTTTTTTTTTAAATTCTGTACTCAAATTAAGATAGGGGCATGCTCCTACCTTTGTTACCAATTTATGATTTTTTACGTGTTTTTTGAAAGACATTTGTAAATATTAAGTAATGAAGGTTGTAATTTACTGTATTTTGTTGTAAAAATCCCATGTGTGTCCAATCCAATCCAGGCTTGCTAGAAATTGGAAATAAGTGCAAATAACAGATTAAAACGACGAATTACCCTGATTGAACACAAAGTCAACCCATGTTGGAGGTG
The DNA here is from genome assembly GCA_023313725.1 of Lithobius niger. NCBI lineage: Eukaryota > Metazoa > Arthropoda > Chilopoda > Lithobiomorpha > Lithobiidae > Lithobius > Lithobius niger. The sequence goes on from JAHWFP010243036.1 coordinate 8,595, forward strand.
ACTTTGGACAAAGCACTTTTTTATTCGTTTTTGAGATGACGGCAGCGTAAAATATTTGAAAATCTTCAGTGTAACCCTATTTCACGGTGGTTTTTTTCTTACCCTATCTGACTGAGGTGTCTCGAGCTCACTGGTCGGCGTTAGGATAAAGACGACCAAGGCAGATTGGGATTAAAGCTCCTTGCCTCACTCGAGGCCATTGCTTTTATCTCTGTCGGCCCTGCAGTCAACAGATAAAAAGAAACATCGAGGAAGAGACGAAGCTGGTCTCAACGACTAATTGTGGGAATCGGAATTCAGCGTAGGATGCACGTAATAGTTTCACGAATACATCAAAGTAACTTCTCGCTGCTGTCACATTTAAACAAGCGGGAGCAGCGACTACATATCCGCATCCAGTCTTCTGTACACTTCCACCACTTTCGGGCCACTTTCACTTCACACTTCCGGTTTTTTTTTTATTCTTTTTAGCTAATTTTTGGATGCTGAATTTTTAAACGATTAAAACTGTTTGCGACATTTAGTACCGTTCCATATGTGATGGGCTCACTCGTAGGCTACTTCCTGCCACTTGTGGGTCACTTCCGCATCATACTTCCGGTTTTTTCTATTCACTGTAACTAATTTTGGGACGCTGAATCTAATAATGAAAACAGTTTGCCTCTGTCTGGTGCGGTTCCATAGATGGTGGGCTCACTTGTCGGTCACTTCTCGTCTTGTGAGCCACTTCCGTTTCATACTTCAGGTTTTTTTGTTTATTCATTTTAACTAATTTTGGGACGCTGAATCTAAAGGTGAAAACCGTTTGTCTCTATCTGGTACCCTACCACAGATGGTGGGCTCTCCACAGTTGATAGATGATGGGTTGACTTGTCAGCCACTTCCGGCCACTCGCGGACCACTTCCGCTTCATACTTCCGGTTATTTTTATTCATACTAACTAATTTTTGGACGCTGAACCTAAAGGTGAAAACAGTTTGACTCTATCTGGTACTAGCGTTCCAGAGATTCAGAGATGATGGGCTCACTTGCCAGCCACTGCCGGTCACTCGCGGACCACTTCCACTTCATACTTACGGTTTTTTTATTATTCCTTTAAACTAATTTTTGGACGCTGACTCCAATGATGAAAACCGTTTGTCTCTATATGGTACTACCGTTCCAGAAATGAAAAATACGACAGACGGACAATGTCGTTGCTGTAGTCCTCTCAGCCGTTTCGGCTGTACAGATGATTAAAAGAATGATGTTTGCCTCGAGTGGAGGGTATGTTACTTTAAATATTCTATGAATATTTGATTAAGAAATATTAAAAGTGTTGCTAAATAGATTTGCAAAAAAAATTTTGGTTTAATATTCTGTGCCATGGATCTCAGTTATTCTTTTTGATGGTGGTGTAAAGTAATGTTGACTGAAAAGAGTTTTTTTTTTTTTGTTATTTGAAATGGTGAAGGCGTATGACAAAAGTT
>JAHWFP010243040.1:0-16063 GCA_023313725.1 Lithobius niger
TTATTAACCCTTTAATGCCCATGCCAAACTGGATATATTTTTTAAAGTCCCGTATGATAGTTGGATCGGTCGCGGGATTCGATCCGGCATTCACTTGGTTTGCAGACGAGGACCCTGACCACTGGGCTGTTGCTGCTTGCTTTACTCGGGGTCCCCGGGGACCCCTCGTAAAGCTCGCGTTGCATTGGGACTTTGTTTTTTGCCGTTAAGTAGCCGTCCATTTAAATGGAAACAAGGCCATAAAGGGTTAACTTGCTGATTTTATTTGACTATTTTGTTGTCATTATTGTTTTTCCTTTGGCCTAAAAAAGACCTTTGTCTTATCATTAGATCTTGTCTCACATGTAAATATACTACGCAATAAAATCCATTCTGACTCTGATTCTGATTCAGGAAAAATTGTGGAGAAATTTCACCCGGGTAGTTCCTCCACGGCTCCGATCCTAAACTGTCAGAGACTAAGAGTTGTTGGTTAAATTACTGAATAGCATAAAACATTTGTAAAACGGTCAAAGGGTTCAAAGGATTTAACGAGCGTTAACCACTCCTGGTCATCTGCCCGAAGCCCTAAGGCCTTTATGTCTACAACAGCCAGATTCCCAGGCAGTCACCCAAGTATCAATCCAGCCCAATGCTGCTTAACTTCGGGGATCTGACGCTTTGCTTGTTTTACGAAGTAGTAACCTCAGGATCTTTTTAGTAAGGGTGATTTATGGTAATCCTGGGGCCAAAACATTCTTGCCGACCGGGGGGTAGCAACACTCAATAATAAATATTCCGTAAAAATAAAACATTAATTTTATTTACAATTTTAACCACAACCACCCAAACTGCAACAGCCAAACGGTGTTTAACATACGATGGTATGACTGGTATACCTTCAGATAACTTTGGGCATAATTTCTGAACAGTAATACGGTTTGTTAAATTTACACTAACTCGCAGCGGCAGCCTGCCAAGTTTAACGCTAGCCTACGACTTTTTACAATTTCAAAAATCTATTTTTCTTTTTATGTAACCTTTTTTTCCCTCTGCCCAAATGTCAAATAGTGGTTTCCAAATTAACAATTAATAAATCCCATACACTATAAAACATAATACACATATCAACAAAACCATAAGGATCAACAAAACCATAAAGAAGGAATTCCTTAACAAAAAAACCGAAACCTGTACTCAACGAGAAGCCATGGCCGGCCTATTTCACGGACGCTCACAACAACAACTCTTATTCGACACCAAAGTAAATATTAGGTCCTAGAGTATAAATTCAAACAATTACTTACAATAATGCTACGAATTCCGTTGCCTAAATATATCTCGTCCGCCAAATAAGTCGACCAAAGCCTCTCATTGAGGGCACAAACCAAAGATACAAAAACGCAGCACGAATCAACACATGTCAACACCTGAAACAAAACGGAGGAAGTGCAAAACGCACATGCGCACTTTTCATTTTATAGCAGCACTGACAACCATGGTCTTGTGATCAACCATCCATAGAAGTATTTAAGAAAAGCGATACCGTGACGTCACATCCGCTTCCAGGTACGGAGAAACACAAACAAATGCCAGGTTAACTGGAATGCTTTTTATGTAAAAGCCAGTTCATTCAAAAACGTTTGCGAAGCAAGGTTAACAACAGTTTAACAGGAAAGGTGTAAGAGTGCTAGCTCACTGTAGAAACCATTAAAAACCGAAACAAAACAACAGTTCGTTTTTAGCTGACTGAGTCCATTCACGGCCTACAACGAACGTGATCAAGGTTCGCAACGACCAAGAATGCTGCTCCATAGCATATCCTCCTCCTTATCATTAAGCGTCCTCACTTAATGGCACATCCGCAACCCAGTCTCCTCCATAGTAACGGGTTTGCGAAATTGGCAACGTGACGAACGCCGTAAACCTAGCATATTACCTGCAGAGTCCGCGCCCGAAGTGTCCGTTTCCGTAACGGGTAGGGTAGGTTGCACAACCTCAACAGAAGCCGGTAAACTCTCTGGCACGTCGACCACTGGACCATAGTCAACCACTGAAACACCAGGCAAGTTTTCTTGGTTTTGTCTTCAACCAAAGTGGGAGAACTAGAAGGACTAGAAGAAACATTGTTAAGTTCTTTGGATTGTAACTGCGAAGCATGAGCACCAGGAACACAAACAGAAAAATCGTCATCAGAGACAGTATCGCTTGGCTCTACTTCACTGTCCGAACTACCAGAAGCATCAGAATCAGGACTATATGCCATCTTCATTTGCGACACATGAACAGAACGAATCATGCCAGTCTCACAGTTTTTTAATGAATAATCAACTGGACCCAACTGCTTTACTACTTCAAAAGGACCTTTGAAATGATGTAATAGTTTTTCAATTTTACCTTTCTTCCTAGCAGGAATCCAAACCCAAACCTTTTGACCAGGTACATACTTAAGGTCCTGTCGTCCGGCATTGTAACGCGCAGCAGAACGTTGTTGACTGATGGATAAGTTAGTTTTGGCCAATTTACGGGCATCAACGAGGTGCGTTGCTAACCTTGTCACTCGCTGTTGCACTGTTGATGATTTAGCAGGCAGAAGCACGGTATCAATTCGTAGTGAAGCTTGACGTCCATGAACCAGAAAAAACGGAGTGTTCTGTAAAGACTCTTGAAATTTCGTGTTAAATGCAAAAACAACATGTGGCAAAAATACGTCCCAGTCCAAATGCATCTCATTTACATACATTGATAGCACAGTACAGAGTTCGATTAAATCTCTCGGTTAAACCATTGCATTGTGGATGATACGCCACGGTAGTACGCTTTGATATTAACAACATGTTACAAATCGATTTCACTAATTCAGCCATAAAAACAGAACCACGGTCCGAAAGTAGTTCTCTTGGAGTTCCATGACTAAGAAAAATCTTGTGCACCAGGAAATCTGCAACTGCTTCTGCCGACGCTGAAGGAAATGCCGCAGCTTCTACCCAACGTGTGGCATAGTCGGTGCAAACTAATACATGTACATTACCATTAGCAGTTTTATGGAAAGGACCCAAAATATCAAGGGCTATTTTCTCAAAAGGTTCACCAACCTCAATAGACTGTAATAGTCCAACCGGAGGACCTCCTGCAAGTTTCTTAGTTTGACATAAATGACAAGATGCAACATAACGTTTGACCGTTTTATATAAACGTGGCCAAAAATAACGAACCCTGATTCTTTCCCAAGTGGCTCTAACGCCGAAATGTCCAGAGCTCGGATCATCATGACAAGAAGACAATATTATTTGCCTAAGACCTCTAGGTACTAGCAACACTTCCAGACTACCTACAGGCGACTAATGTTTTATACAAAATTCCATTTTTCAAAAAAAATTTCTATTACACTTTGCAGGGGCAGCTTCCAATTCGTTAATGACTTTGCTCCATTTTGAATCTGCTCTTTGCATCTGACCAAGATTTAACAGCGCTGTAACAAACACTAGAATATCTAAGGTTTCATGAGTATTATCGTTAAATTCCTCTTTAATAGGATACCTCGACAATGCATCAGCATCTTTATGACATTTACCTGGTTTATACTCAATCGTAAAATCAAAACCTTGCAAGGTCAACATCCAACGAGCCAAACGCATATTAGGACTAACTACACGTTTTAACCAATGTAAACATGCATGATCCGTTACAATTTTGAAACGCCTTCCATAAACGTAAGGCCTAAACCTAGTAACTCCCAATAGGGCTGCTAAACATTCAAATTCTGTGACCGAGTGCTTAGATTTGGCCGGTGTCAACGTACGACTTGCGTAAGCAACAACTTTATCTCCAACATCATGCTTTTGAACCACTACAATACCTAAACCACTTAAAGAAGCATCCGTTCTTAATTCTAAAGGTAAAGTGGGATCATAATGTGCTAAAACTGGTGCAGTTATTAATACATTTTTTAGTGATTCAAATGCCTCAACCTGAGGATCTTCCCAATGAAACTTTACATCTTTACGAGTCAGCAAACTTAAGGACTCTGCAATAACAGCAAATCGGGGCACAAACCTCCTATAATATGAACACAATCCCAAAAATGATTTTACGTCAGTAACAGTCTTAGAAACAGGAAAATTTTTTACAGCTTTGATTTTCCTACCATCAGGTTTTATACCTTCAGAAGAAACAACATGACAAATCCAAGCAATTTCCGAAAAACCAAACTTACATTTTTCCGGGTTAAATTTTAGGCCAGCCGACTCCACGGCCGTTATTACCTTTTTCAAACGGACCAGGTGCTCTGAAAATGAACTTGAATAGACAATTATGTCATCAAGATACACAAGACAAATATTCCACTTCAACTCAGCTAAAGTTGAGTCCATCATCCTTTGAAAAGTTGCAGGTGCATTACAAAGACCAAAAGCCATTTTGTTAAATTCGTACAAACCTGACTGAGTGATACAAGCAGTCTTTTCTTTATCGTCAGGATGCATAGCCACCTGGTGGTATCCAGCCCAAAGATCAAGAGTAGAAAAATACTTAGACCCTTGAAGAGAATCCAAAATCGTGTCAATTCTTGGTAAAGGATACACATATTTTTTAGTAACAGAGTTAACTTTGCGAAAATCAACACAAAATCTCCACTTGCCATTTGGTTTAGGAACTAGCACTATAGGCGAACTCCAAGGGCTATTAGAAGGTGAAACAATACCTTGTTGTAACATCTAGTCAACCAAATTATTGACGATTTTCTGTTCGGGAATCCCACGCCTATACGGAGGTTGAAAAACGGGTAAAGCATCACCTGTATCAATTCTATGACATACCCTAGTAGTTGTAGGAATAGGATCAGTCTCTTTCATAAATATCTTCTGATGCTCTAACAAAAGATCCATAACTGTTTTCTTTCATCACTATTTAATTCCGGGTTACAATCAAATTTAGGAACTATATCAGTAGATTTCCAGTCGAAATCATCACCTGTATACATAACTGGAGAATCTTTAACCAATGGAGATACTTGAGCAATTCTAGTATTACAATTCAATAACCTATCTTCATTATATAAATTAGTAACACAAACTGTAGCTTTGCCTGTGGTTGTACCAATTAATGAATAAGGCACACTCAATTTACTATTCCAACTCAAAATATCAATTGGAGACACTAAACCTACTTCAAAATCAAATTTGTTTTCGATGGAAACTGTCAAAAACACATGCGACCTGGCCGGGATCACAGTATCTTCCTCACAAACTAAGTAATTAGACTTTGTCTCAGGCTCAAATACATTAATAGATAATCCTAACAGAGTGTTTGCAGGCATAGTTTTAACAGAAGGACATCTTTCCTTATTCACTACCTTAAATGATATTACTTCTCCTTCAGGCAATACAATTTGCTGAGACTTAAATTTAATTTCAATATCCAACTGAGAACACCAAGAATTTCCTAGTAAAATTGGACAAGGAAAATCCTCTAAGACTGTCATTTTAACAAGTGAAATACAAGAACCAACTTGAATTTTAAGCTGCACTGCACCTAAAGGTACTATTTTTCTACCATTTACTGCGTAAATGTTTGGTCCCCTCCACGGTTCTATTTCCAAACCTAATTGTTTTACAATAGCAAGACTTGCAAGACACAACCCTGCACCTGTATCTATAACAATATAAGAGTTATTACCATTTACTTGACCTTCTACCTCTAGAGGTGTGCAAGAGTTATCACCATTCACAATAATTGGCTCGGGAGGGTTTTTAGGTTTCAAGACAGCCTTACCTTCTTGAGCTGTCAATTTTCGTTTAAACGCCGTTGTTCTCTTTCTGCTTCCCTTTCTCGCTTCAATTGCCAGCAGAATCGTTTTATATGTCCCAATTTTTTTACAATGGAAACAAGTGCGCTGTTCCCTTCTCGGTCTACCAGCTTGAGAATTAGGCCTATCATCACTAGAATTTGATTGTTTGACTATCAATGCAGCTCGTATTTCAGCTCGTATCATATCTCTAATACTTTCATGTGCTGGAGAAACCTCACTACTTGTGGTTTCTATTCTTTTTGGAGTAACCGCAAATGCTGAACTCAATTCCTCACTCCTTACAGCTTTAATTTGTTGTTCTATTAAGTGTAACTTAGCCAACAAATCATCACATGTTTTAGGGTCAAAAGTAATAACAGGCAAAAAAGTAGCACTTAAACCTTTAGTTATTTTCAGGATTTTATCCTCCTCCTCCATTTCAGGGTTTAACTTAGCACAAAGTTCTAAAACATCATAATAATAATCCTGAACACTTTCAGTAGTTAACTGATAACGTTTGTTTAACTTAGCTTCAATTAAAGCTCTATAATTGTTAGGCTTAAAAGTTTCAACAAGTTTTTGTTTATACAAAGGCCACTGCTGAACTACTTCCCCTTCCTTAACCTCTATTGCGTTAACAAAGGCTATCAGGTCTCCCACTGCAGTTTTGAACCATTGTGCAGCAGTCCCCTCCAAATACAGTGACAAAAACTGAACTGTTTGTTCATCTGTCCAAGCATGACAAGTGGCTACAGTTTCAAATTTATCCAATCAATCCTCAACATCTTCACTAGCTGTCCCTTTAAACAATGGGGTTTTAAAACAGTCTTTAAATCGACCTTGGTTGCCATGACTACACACAAAAAAATATTATCTCAGGCAAATATTTCTTTTTAGGACCAAAGAATGCTTATTTTTTAAGGTAACACTAAACCAATAAGTAACCCTCTCATTATAGCTATCAGTGCTCCATATACAACCATACAACAAAAAAAGTTTATAACTAACAATGTCCCTTTAAGGGAAAAACACGTCAATGCTAAATGTGCACAAATTAGCACTACATTATATTCAAGGCAGTTAAGTTGAAGTTGAAGTTTTTTTTTTCATGAGTTTTAACAAATTCGAGTTATTTTACCAAATGGGCCAACAACATACCAAAACTATGATGAAACAGCACCTCCACCAAAATATGTTACGAAGTAGTAACCTCGGGATCTTTTTAGTAAGGGTGATTTATGGTAATCCTGGGGCCAAACATTCTTGCCCACCGGGGGGGGGGGTAGCAACACTCCATAATAAATATTCAGTAAAAATAAAACATTAATTTTATTTACAATTTTAACCACAACCACCCAAACTGCAACAGCCAAACGGTGTTTAACATACGATGGCATGACTGGTATACCTTCAGATAACTTTGGGCATAATTTCTAAACAGTAATACGGTTTGTTAAATTTACACTAACTCCCAGCGGCAGCCTGCCAAGTTAACGCTAGCCTACGACTTTTTACAATTTCAAAAATCTATTTTTCTTTTTATGTAACCTTTTTTTCCCTCTGCCCAAATGTCAAATAGTGGTTTCCAAATTAACAATTAATAAATCCCATACACTATAAAACATAATACACATATCAACAAAACCATAAAGAAGGAATTCCTTAACAAAAAAACCCAAACCTGTACTCAACGAGAAGTCATGGCCGGCCTATTTCACGGACGCCCACAACAACAACTCTTATTCGACACCAAAGTAAATATTAGGTCCTAGAGTATAAATTCAAACAATTGCTTACAATAATGCTACGAATTCCGTTGCCAAAACATATCTCGTCCGCCAAATAAGTCGACCAAAGCCTCTCATTGAGGGCACAAACCAAAGATACAAAAACGCAGCACGAATCAACACATGTCAACACCTGAAACAAAACGGAGGAAGTGCAAAACGCACATGCGCACATTTAATTTTATAGCAGCACTGACAACCATGGTCTTGTGATCAACCACCCATAGAAATATATACGAAAAGTGATACCGTGACGTCACATCCGCTTCCAGGTACGGAGAAACACAAACAAATGCCAGGTTAACTGGAATGCTTTTTATGTAAAAGCCAGTTCATTCAAAAACGTTTGCGAAGCAAGGTTAACAACAGTTTAACAGGAAAGGTGTAAGAGTGCTAGCTCACTGTAGAAACCATTAAAAACCGAAAAAAAAAACAGTTAGTTTTTAGCTGACTGAGTCCATTTACGGCCTACTACGAACGTGATCAAGGTTCGCAACGACCAAGAATGCTGCTCCATAGCACTTGCTTTAACAATCGTTCTGCCGTTAACAATAGAACATACATTACTTATTCATTGTCACGTACCTTTTGCGTCTACAATTAAGCTGTCCTTTATTGAAGAGCAGGCCCAAATGAATTGTAAAACGTATATTGTTAGTGACGTTGTCGTTTTTGTTTACTAATAATATTAGTTAAGTTTATCCATGACGTCATTCCCTCTTCTTCCTCTGAATGCCAAGATGGCAAAGAAACACGATGGGCAAACATGGCAACCTTAGACCGCCGCCATTTGCATTTGTCTGAGAAGCTTTGGCTAAGCTTGACATTTTTTTCTATTCTCAGTAGATTCATGCTGGAAATGTGCCACGAAAATATGTTTCTGACTGGAGTCAGCGTCGGCGCGGTTCTTGTGGAGTACCGTAAGTCCAAAGTTACTCCTCCCTACCAATGTTGGTTAATAACCTTAAGCCTTGTTCAAGGTCAGTAGGCAAACTAGACACTTAATGACGTTAAGAATGGCGTCAGGGAACCTAAGACAAAATTGTATTACCCATGTGTCCATGTGAGAATGATGCTTTTGTGACGAGTGTAGACAAATGTTAACCATTTGTAGTCATGTTTTCTAGGAATAAACGCATCTTTACATTTCTTCCACCCACGTTTTGTTTGGTCTTCACACAAACAACCACAATCGACGACGGGACCTCACAGGAGAAACGGGTAGCTATCGTGTGGGTTTGTACTTTCATTTCCACGGTGAGGAGGCCGTTATGATCGAATCAACACGCTGTGGCTACCTGGTTTTCCACGGATGGTAGCAGGACAGGTTAACCTCTACCTTTCCTCGTCTCAAAGGTAATGAAAGCAGCGTGAGGACATTGTTGAGTCAGATTGCGACCAACGCCGCTTGGCACCGAATTTCCCAGCTCCCGCATAACTACATTGACTAGGTACTGATACGAAGAACTAAAACGATGTCCAAATACGAATCCTTTAAAACATTGAAACCCCAAAAACCAACTTTGCTTTGACGAGTTGTCACCAACTCGACATAAGCCCTTGCGAAAAGTGACTCAATTTCTTACTCGCATGCTTAAAAGCGAACTGGCTCCATCCACATTGAATGGGAGTAGCACTATCCAGCGAACATTTTTTGCTACCTACATCGTGGACAATCCGGAAGAGTATACGAAGTTTCTAGATCACAGGAACACGAGAGCTTCCTTCTCCACAACTACGCAAAACTGCTTAGAAGATTTGCATATCAGTCAATGTCGCCCAACGTTACCGAGATATTTGGAGGAACCCGCTCTAGAGGGTCATCAACTCCACGACAGAAGGTACAACAACCAATTAGCTACAGCGGACCTGTTTCCCTTCCATGAGTGAACCCAACGATAAACGACCAGCCAACTACATCTAGTGTCCTTCCACCTGGTAGACTTTCCAGTTCACACCTTGACCTGTCGAAGCTAGAAAAGACTAGATTTTCGACGACTAGTCCTCCACGCCCTAAACGTCCATACAGTGTTCAAGTAGTACAAGAAACCAGTGAATACAAGGGACAGAATACTTGCTCCAAGTTGTCTAGCGACTCTCCAAAAGCTAGCTTAGACTTAGATTTGTGTGAAGTGCCTAACATATTAACCTATGAAAGCCCGACCAATGTGCTAAAATACCCTTTTCCTGAATCGCCCCAGACGGTATTTTGTCTAGACTAAATAGCAATTGTAGAACAATTGTAGAACAATGCCCTACGACGATTAGTCGCCCAAAACTAAATCAAGGGCATCCTTCCTTGAAGGCCCCAGAAATACGACAGCCTGTAGATGCCAACTTAGGGGGGCGTACAACATGAACATTCTAAGACAACGTAACTCGAAGCCCCTTAAGGGCAATTTTTCAACCAAATATGTTGTAGCCTACTACAAAGAAAGATTCACGATGAAATGTATATTCGACCCTAACCTAAGACATAGGCAGTCAAAACTTGTTTTATCCTACAGATGGGTTAGCTTCTATAGAATTGTCAATAGTTAAAGCAAATGTGTGGAGGCAAATTGCAACAGCTGAGACCGTTTTGCAGGTAGCGATTTAAATGACACATCCGGTACAGGTGGATTTACCACGAGTACGGGTATGCTCTGTGCGCAATCCCTGAACAAAAAATTCGTACGGCCTGGTAAAAGCGTTTCAATATCTCGATTAAAAAACAGTTTAAACCACCCCCAGCTAAACCCGAATGGGAAGACGGGGTTCACCTAAGAGCATGGCTGATTTGCAATGTGCGGGCCCCCAATTCGCCCCCGGGGGGGGGGCGGGCCGCCGCAAACATTTTCTGACCTAATACATGTGCCTTGTAGTCATGCCGGCAAGTTGGTCAAATGCTTTGTTCGCCCGACATACAAGTGTAAATATATTTTGTGAAAGTTACCAATTATGTACCCTGTTCAATAAGTTTGTTTGAGAGGACATTTGCTCTGTATGTTAAACCCCCTATATATTATTGCCCTGTATGTACTTCTCCGACCAGTGGCAGAGGGGGTGTATGGAGAAATTTCACCCGGGTAGTTCCTCCACGGCTCCGATCCTCCACTGTCAGAAACTAAGAGTTGTTGGTTAAATTACTGAATAGCACTAAACATTTGTAAAACGCTTTGCTTGCTTTAACAATCGTTCTGCCGTTAACAATAGAACATACATTACTTATTCATTGTCGTGTACCTTTTGCGTCTACAATTAAGCTGTCCTCCATTGTAGAGCAGGCCCCAATGAATTGTAAACCGTATAGTGTTAGTGACGTTGTCGTTTTTGTTTACTAATAATATTAGTTAAGTTTATCCATGACGTCATTCCCTCTTCTTCCTCTGAATGCCCAGTTGGCAAAGAAACACGATGGGAAAACATGGCAACCTTAGACCCCGCCATTTGCATTTGTCTGAGAAGCTTTGGTAAGCTTGACGTTTGTTTCTATTCTCAGTAGATTCATGCTGGAAATGTGCCACGAAAAATTGTTTCTGACTGGAGTCAGCGTCGGCGCGGTTCTTGTGGAGTACCGTAAGTCCAAAGTTACTCTTCCCTACCAATGTTGGTTAATAACCTTAAGCCTTGTTCAAGGTCAAGGCAAACTAGAGACTGAATGACTTTAGGAATGGCGTCAGGGAACCTAAGACAAAATTCTATTACCCATGTGTCCATGTGAGAATGATGCTTTTGTGACGAGTCTAGACAAATGCTAACCATTTGTAGTCACGTTTCCTAGGAATAAACGCATCCCTACATTTCTGCCTGCCACGTTTTGTATGGTCTTCACGGAGAACCCTACGACAACCACGATCGACCACGGGACCTCACAGGGGAAACGGGTAGCTATCGTGTGGGTTTGTACTTTCATTTCCACGGTGAGGAGGCCGTTATGATCGAACCAACACGCTCAAAAATCATAAATCAGTAAAAAATTAAGCCATCGTTGTACCCCAAAACATTTGAATGCACAAGCATTATCGGTCTGATTAGTCAAAGACACAGCAGCACGCTTAATACATATTCTAGCCACAACCAATAGGCCACCACCAACCTGGGATGCTAGAAGATCAAATCTCGCCACGACGTAATCAGGATTCACTAAAGCCGAGTCAGGAATATCAGAATTAAGCCAAGTTTCCGTAATACATAATAAAGAGTTCAATGCGTCACAAGTGGTAAATCATTGCGATTTACGTTTAATGAAATATAACCCTCAATTTCACCTTCATCCCATTCTACAAGGGGTGAATTTTCCCCAGACTTCTCCTTAACAAAGTCACAGTGTCTCAGACTCTGGGGGACCCCTCTCGCAACCCTAGGGCACCCGCTGCCTTTTTCGACGAGGTCTTTTGTGTATGCAAAAATTCACAGGTAATTCACGTTTCCGAACGGCAACCAGAAACGGTATTTTGCGGCCCTCTGAAAATTGTTTCTATTGCCTGGAGGAAATATATTACCGTAGCCGCCCTACCTCCTTTCTTGAGTCACCACAATGACTGATCGAGAAAGGAAAAAAATGGCAATTATCCATTGGCTGGCTTTTTTTATAAGAGGAGTGTGTCGCACATGCGCACTGGGTTGCGAAGCTGGACGGATCTCAAGCACCAAGAAACCTCCAGGGATTCAGAAAAATAATGCAAAAATTCACAGGTAATGTACGTTTCTTCCAGGCAATAGAAACAATTTTCAGCCGGCCAAATAAAAAATTTATATTTTTTTTTTACAAGAAAAGACAAGGACTCAACGGCCTCCTAGGTGTGAGAAAATGGCGGCGTCTGTGGCCTAATGACAGACGATGGGAACAATGCCGTTACGGTGAAAATTCCTAACGTAACACAGTGAGTTTGTGTCTTAAAACACTGCGTGGAAATAAATACAGTAGTCAATTAAACATGATAGACAGTGCACTAAAAACATTAAAATACCAGGGTGAGGCATTGTCGATTTTTGTTTTTGTTGCCTGAACGAAAAAATACATTACCTGTCTTTTTCTAACATGTCCTCCCTTTTGAAGCTCATGTCTCTAGCGAAACTTGTTGGCTTCCCTGCCGGGCTCGTAGCTCTACCTTCTGCATATGCACGGTGCAGGCATTCTATAAAAGCATTCGAGTTGGACCATGCTTCATCTTTCTTGCTCCAAGCCAAAACCTCGGTAACTTAGAGGGGAGGCTGGGCAGGTAGAGGTAATGTTATGTTTTCGCTAAGGTAAAAAAATAATCAACCAGGCCTCACCCTGGTATTTTATTGTTTTTATTGCCGACGATAATATACATCACCTGTCTTTTTCTAGCATATAAGCAGGTGGGACCAAGGTTAACAAGCACCCGCGCTACGAGCCGGACCCCCAGAGTCAACTGACCCTGTGAACTGCAAGACATCCATTAGTGTGTACATCTGAAGATGCGGTAGAGAGAATCCTGGTCTCGGGGCCGTAAAATAATGGAGCAGCCACGAGGGAGGACCGTGGGGTCTAGGTTACAGGCGCAGGCGCTCGTGTGACTGGTGATCAGCATGAGGAGAGCCCGTAGGGAACCAGAAGGGCATAGGCCGGAGTCCCTGGTAAAGAAGTGTGGTGGAGGGCTCGCTGACAGAAAAAGAAATGAACGTCAACCCAGAGGGGGGGAGGCGATTCATCGAGGAGCAAATATGGGTGCCCGGTCAAAAGACAAAGATGAGGCGCTATACGTTACGAGTGAAATAAACTAATGGATGCCTTACGTGTTCTGGGCGAGAGTAAGGAAAACTACATATAAAAACTAGTTAATGTTACCTCGAGGGTGTGGGAAGAAGTTGGAGGGGTTAAGGTGTGGCATCTTCCGTGGTATAGCAAAGGACCGGGAAAAGCGCAAAAAAAGAGAGGTCCCGAAGGATCATGTCGGAAAGCCTAGGCGATAATGAAGCCCGCCGTGGGCGCAAAGTCGCAGCACGGTCTGCAATCCAGGATAGGTGAGGTACTATTAACAGTTTGCAGAAGTTCACAGTGTAAAGAATGGAATTTGCTGAAGCTATTTCGTGTCAGCAATGATGAACGAAGGAGGAAGTCATAGTGTAGATACAAATAAAACATCCAAAGGTACGTATGTTGAGGAACCGGAATCACAGTAGTATAAGCAGGAGACCTAACGGTTGAAGATTTGAGGCGCCGGGGACCGCAGGGAGCCCAGAAATTTAGCACACGGTAACAGTAGGCTGAGAACGACACTTGGATCTGTGGCAATAGTCCAAGAGGTTAAAAATGAACACAAATAGCAGTATGTGACCGGTAGGACATAAATGAGACTTTCGTAGGAAAGAGTCAAGGCAGAGCCCTAAAGTCTAGGCGACCCCTTTAGCCAACTGGCGACTAGCAGCACAAGGTAGTTGCCTAGTGGACACATCCAAGCAGTGAGCGATCCCGGAAAACACTGGAATAAATGTACTAGTATTGTCGAACTGCCAAATGCAATAGGCACTGAGGTTGCGAAAGTCAGCCAACGATGATGCCGTGGACCAGGAAGCAAGATGTGGTCAACAGCTGGATGGACAGATTGAGAGTTCACAGATGGCGGAGCTTGGTGCGCAGTGGGCGGTGGCTGTGGACGAGCAGAACGAGATATTGGTATGACCAGGCCAATGTGTGGAGGGACCGGTGACTCCTGTAACCCGGATTTTTGAGAAGAGGGGACCGCTTGTTGTGGTGCCTTGAGAACCACGGGGCGTGGACGAGCGGATCGGTTTTTTGAAAAGCACGGGCCATATGGTGAACGATGTGCCTTGGACTTCTCACAGTGCTGTGTGCGCCAAAGAGGTGTCGAGGGCAACGAGGATAACCAGCAAAACTTATGTTTATGCAGAATGTCCTCTGTTTTCAAATTTGTAGTTTTCTTGTGCAAGTGGTCTACTTCGATGGCCATCGTCGTATTCGAAGCTCGGAGTTGGTAGTGGTAGCTCAAAGATTGTTGAGTTCGACCGCATAGGATCGAGCCATGGTTAGAAGGTATGCAATGTTAACATTCAGGTGAGCTAAGTCATCATCTGATAGTTGTAATCCACGAATAATGGCAGTACGAATGGTTTTTGAGGAAGGAAAAGGAGAAAAGTGGCCTTGAAGGGACGGTTGTAGCAGGTGGAACTACTGGCTGAGTATCCGTCAATGTGACAGGAGGAACCGTTGGTGGAAGCATAGGGGCAGATGTGCCACTGAGCAGAGGGTGGAGATGTCGAACTACGTTTACGTATCGGTGCCTTATTTTTAGTTGGAACACCAGTCGTTGATTTATACTTCTTGTGAGAAGAGGAAGGAGACGACATGATAGGCTAGTCCACGGTTGGAGAGCCCGAAGGAACAGGAGGTGTAGGACCGTGGGAAGGAGAGCCCGATGGAGCCGATGAAGGCCCTGGTGGCGTCTTCTTGGAACTTTTTCTGTTGCGATAGTCTTGGTCCAGGATGAGCAAAGGGCGCTTAAATAAAGCAGCAATAATTACATGCACATTATGTTTTCCTTCACATCAAACAAAAACTAAAATATTTATGGGATACATTGTTAATTCATTTGTTTTAGAAGATTAAATTATTTTTCCAACGATAGGTCGCCAGATAAGATTGATCAATAAGTTCCAGAGATACACGAGATTTAGTATATTGCATGGTCGCCATTTTGAGGACGTCATAGTGTTCTTTCCTTCAAATTACGCAGAAACAATAGATTTACAGCGTACATTGTTCCGGCATTTCTTTTAGTAAATTAAATTACCTTTCCAACGATAGTTCGCACGAAAAGATTGATCCGGAGATAATCGAGAATTAGTATATCGCACAGCAGTCATATTATGTTTTTCATCAGATAAACCAATACTAACGGATTTATGGCATATAGTGTTCAGGCATTTCCTTTAGCAAATTAAATTATCTTTCCAACAATAAGTCGCACGATAGGATTGATCAATTACTTCCGGAGATAATAGAGATTTACTATATCACGTAGTGGCCATTTGATGACGTCATCACGGTTATACGTCGTCACTTCCGGGAATGTCTTCTGGCGGATTTGGAAACTACAACATGTGAGCAGCTTCCATGTGCAATATGCAGCTTGTTGCCGGAACTAAAATGTTTTTGCACTAACAGCGTGTACTATTATAAACCCACGAAACCAAGATGTGCGTTCCTGAAAGCAAACTTTAATTATTCGTAAACCAATAAGTTTGTATGTAATGAAGAAAAAAGTGCAATACAATATTGAGAAATATAATAATTTTAATAATTTTCTTGTAAGTTTTATTAGGAGGGACCAACCAGCTGAAAACCAGTGAGACAAGCAACCAAAGGTTTAGTTTAGTCCAATTTGCATGCAGCCAGAATACTTAATATTGGGCAAAGAGAAGATGAAAAAATATGTTAAGAAATATGTGGTTAACTTTATTTTAAGAAAGTGTTAGATACTTACAAGTCTTTCACATCAAATTGTTCTCCCTTTGACAAAATAATAACAGTCAAAAAGCA
>JAHWFP010243045.1:18432-35600 GCA_023313725.1 Lithobius niger
GCTGGAAGACGTAATAGTTTTCGATGCTTTAGCTTAATTCAAATCTGTAGTAGTTTAACAAATTGGCGATTGTGTGTAAATTCAAAGGACCTTAGCGAAATTGTTACTCGATAGATAAATATGCTTTAGGGTAGTCTAATATTACTACTCGCCTTGGGGTCCCACTTGCAAACCGACCCTGGTGTGATATATGTCTTAGTTGAATATATATTTCCCTGAAATTCTGTGATATGCAGATTTATTTCTACTCCGAGAAAAGTAAGTGTCGGAGGGGAATTCTATTTATCGTTACGGTTGTCGATTTACTTTTTCCTATGTGGAAGAGAAAACGAGAAAACTGCCTTTAATGTCGTCTATCCTACGTGCAGGCTACAAAAGTAAATAGGCTTATCTTTTCTTCTGGTGAGTATTGTTTGAGTAGACTGACTCACTTTTCCGGATTGTTGAACCGTAAATTAAAAAAAAGCAGCAGGTTAATGAAAAATTGACAAAAGAGCGTAACTTGTCTTTTTTTTTTAATTTACAACCACTTACCTTTTTCGAACTGAACTGGTGATTCGGCAAACAGCGGCTAGTTGATGTTTTCTGGCGCTCGTCACGCAATTTTTACTTTGGCATATTGCATTGTTTTAGTTGAAGCTCTGTCCACCAAATCCTGTTCGGTTCTTTTCGCACGCTCTTACATTAAGGTTTACCTCGCACTGAGCGGCCAGGTTGCGCGGCTGGTGGTCGTCGCGGCCAAAAAACACGCCGTTTTCAGGATAGTTCACGATCACGTGGTGAAAAATGAATACGATGCAAGTGTGGTCGGCCTTTGGCCGTCTGAACACCTCTCAGGATTGGCAACAGCGACCTGACCGAGAGCTTGGCAGTCGTGCGTGTGGGTGTCCTAACCTATACTCCTTCATTTGTGCTTGTACCCTGCCTTGTTGACTAAACCATGACACGTGTTGTGTTTTCGCCCACTAGTATTACATCTGTGCGTCATTTAGGCTCCACCTACTTGTCCGAGGGGGCTATTTTTTTTGCGCCAGGTACACCCATTTCTTTCTTTTTGAGTGAAAAAGGTTATGTAAAAGGCTTGTATTATAAAAAAAAACTGACGCCACCTGTCTGGATTTTTGTTTCACACAATCATTACTCACACACTACTGCTTAGACACATTGTCGCCATTGTCACGTCCTGTTTTTTTTATAATGAATTGACGTAGGTGGTTCACTGATTTAAATCCCATGGTTTTCTTGACAATAACCTACACTAATAGACCCCCCCCCCTGTTATTGTTATTTTATTTTTTGTCGTCTGGGATCCCACGCTTTCTTGACAATAGCCTACAAACACCCCTTAACTTGCCTCGCTAGACCACTGTCCATTATCATTGTTTTGGCTGGGATTTTCATTCACCTCGTGACCCGATGTCTTTCTGTTAATAGACCGTCTGATGGATTAGTGCTTTTAATATCATCCCTCCCCACCTATAGACCTATCCAGGGCTACTAACGGTGAGTTCCCACGAGTGGGAGGGGCTTGCCACAATTGGACAGAATGTTTTCAGCTGACTATGTTCGTATTTTCGACATTTAGCAGTTTGATCTTTCTCATGACTGCAACAGGATTGAACATGGCACAGCGGGATGCATTACACAACTTGACCGTAATCATCGCCACGACCGTGATGGACGGACTGCTGGATTCAGAGGTACGTACTTTACGAAACGATCTCAAATAGGTTTTTTTTTAGAGGGTTTCTCACTTTTAACGGGTTTTAAAACTATCCTATATAGGAGGGAGAACCAGAGGTTCAAATCATTGCTGAGGTAAGAGCGTGGGGACCAATCGCTTGCCCCCACATATACCTCCCCCCCCCCGACGTGCCCCACCATATTCCTTCTCCCCCACCAACGGATTCTCCGGCAAGTCCGGATCCCCAACCGCTGCCCCACGCCGCCATCCAGGGGCTATACTGCGGCAGCTGTTAACCACTGCACCGTGACGCTCACAGGGCGAGCTTCATATTATTCATATTACTTTTTAACTTCATATTACTTTTTCTTTTTGTTTTTTCCGTCCTCATACTAGGGTTTTTTTTTTCTCTTTTCTATAGTTACTGAATGAAATGCGGAATGTAGCCCTTTCCAGCAATATGCTGCAGTACGGCCTGTGGGAGTGTTTCAGACACAAACTGGCACTCCACAGGGCTCTACGCAACAACCTATAGAAGAGGCCGGCCTTGTTACGTCTGTCAGCCCCCCTACCCTTCCATAAAAATTACGGGGGCTGACATCTGTTTTTTTTTCGGTCCATCTTCTTTATTAATTTTCTTTTTCCTGTTTTTTTTACCCTTTCGTTTATTTTTAAGTCACAGTCGTTGTATATGCAGCAAATTTCTGTACATCTGCTATATTTTTTAGTGACGAGTCTTTTTGAAACGTGTCTGTGTTTTGGCTAACATCACACAGCCCCCAAAATTAGAGCTGTGAATGGTGGTAAATGCAACTTTTGACACGATTTAATCCTGTTTATGCCGTTCTTACAGTATTTAATTCCATTGCCTTACCACTGGTGGCCTGTCTACCTCCTCGTCGGGACAGTTTGGGGTAGTTCTTGGGTAAATACCGTACCGAATTGACTTTTTTTTATGTATGTATTAGTGCGACGCTGCCAATTTTTTAGGCCTACAAAACCTGAATAAATCATGCAGCTGCGAACATACATATACATTGTCATTTTCGTTACTCTATTCACCCCTGAAATAGCTAACACACAGACGTCAATCTACGCGTTGAAACTCTCAATATATTCTGGCCGATTTTTAAACCTAAATTTTGATAACTTCTACCCCACGCTACATCTGTCCTTGCTGTCCACAACCCTGCCTCTTTCCTATCAGTGATTAAAAAACCTTTAGCCAGGGTGAAGATCGTCACTACGGAAAACAGGTCGACATGCCGTAATATAACCACGGCTCTTTGCCCACACCAGTCAGCGGGGATATAGGCTCAACTATCCCGGTCAGGCAACGCGCATCGACGGCTCTTTGCCCACTACCTACTAGCCGCCCAGGATAAGGTAAATTATCCCGGTCGGGCAACGCGCATCGACGGCTAGGGGTCTGAGGGATACTTTAGGCACCCCAGATGCACGCTCCCCCCCCCCCCCCCCCCTAGGATTCAAATGTGCTACCGAATAAAGCATAGGAATCTGTTAGGCCGTAGCGTAGTAGTACATGGACCGGTGCACAATACTACTATTGTTTTAGTAATTCGGCATTTAACATTTCTTGCATTTCTAGAAATTCAAACACTTAACTGAATGACGCAAAATAACGAAATCAACATTTGTAAAAAGGAACAGTCTCTAAAAGTAATTCAGTGAAAATGTATGCCCAATATATATGCCCAAATACTTTTAATTACACATTATTATGTGATATTTTTTCTTACATGGTTTCACACTGATAGTTTTAGCCGCACTCAACGTTTAGCATTATTTTGTGTGTATGAATTTGAATGCTAAACGTTGAGCTTGCATGACGTCTACAGTTATCAACGAAATTAGGGACAAAAGAAAAACACATTGAACGTTTTCAGGTGGATAGACTTCTTGAGAGACCAGGCAGCTTCCTGTTTCACGGAATTTCATGAACAAAAGGGTTGTGGACTGCTTTCTATTTAATATTTAATCCTCATTCTTTCAATTAACTGTATGGCCTACACAACATGCCTTAGCATTTTAATAGGAAATTCTTCTTCAACCACATGGTTGTTGCATTTTGACTTCGTAGGTTTTCTTGGCTAATTAAACAACTTTGTGAAAATAGCTTCGTCAAAAACTATTTGGTTACAAAAAGGTGTTATTTTTGACTATTTATGCTCTGTTAAATACAACGGTTTAAATACCAATGGCCAAACGAAAATCACCACAAATAAAAGTTAGTGCGTTTTGTTATTTTATAGTTTAAAAAAAAATTCTCTACTGATTTAAAATAAACTTGTTGAAGAGCATTCCTTTTGCCATTTGAGTTTACTAATCGGGGTTACCGAATGATTTGGAATTTTTTTAACAACAGCCCATGTATCAAAAAGCAACTTCAATTTTGCAGTACAAACTGCAGTTCAAAATTATGGTTACTGCCAGGAATGCTATGTGCACCTGAAGCTAGAGCAAAAGACGTTTAAAGTCATTTTAACACTCTGGTTCCGTCCGTATTATTATTATTACGTCATACCTCTAGCTTATTTTGAAACTCACCCATTACTTTGTCACAAATGTCACGAAATTAAAAACACCCCTCCCCCAATGTAATATTTCAAAGTATTTTACAATTGGTTGTACATAAATTTATTGTATTTTTTCAAATGTCCTATGAGTCCACATGTTTAAATATTAGAGTTTTTCTGTGTATATAAATGGAATTGCATCTGAAGTATTAGTTTCCAAAATAATACACCAAATAATTACGGTGATGTGATCACCAAAATGTGATACAGGATCGTGACGTCAAACTTTCGAAACAACCCCCACTCCTGCGTCACAATTGTAACAACAATTCAACCACCCACCTACACCCCGGATTGTGACGCAATATATGGACGGCTCGTCTCATGTCATCCTGGGGTTTTTTTCCAGCCCCATGTCGCTAATTGCATTAACGAACATCTCTTAATTTTTATTTTAATTACTAGTCTTTTACACATCCTCATTCACGGCCTTCTACGAACACCTGGAACACGTTACAATTACTAAAACTGGTAACTTATCAAAATTTTTGGTGTAAAAATAACACAAAAAAACTCACTACCGCATTTTACGCAGTTAAGATTCCCTACACAAATTAGGAGTTTTTTCCCCTATCATATGCGGGATAAAATTTATCCTTATGTAACACAAAGGGGGTTGGCAACATTTTTTTTAATCCCTTTTTCTTGAAAATGTGACAGCATTTTATTTTACAATTTATTCGGTTCTTGGGAGAGGTTCCCTATCCAATTTCGGATTTAGATCCAACTTTTTTTTTAAACTGGCATAAAAATATCATGTACCACATTTCAACAGTAATGCTTAACCAGTATTTAAATTTGTCACTAAACTTTCTAAGTAATTTAAAGATAACCTACATTAATGTTGTTCAGTCTTACAAACGAAGGCTAGCTTTAAATTATTTTGAAAATTTAATGACAAATTTCATTAAGAGACTCTTTTTTGGGGTTTGCAGAAAATACTTTTTGCCCATGACTGGCAACTGTTATGCACGAATGATGCCTCAAGCACCTTTGGAAACGTGTTGGTATCCAACAAAGTTCATTTTTAACGCATCGACAATCACCTTTTCGGAAGCCGTGTTTACTATAGAAGTACATTACGTTTAGTAGGAACTCTCTTTTGCATCCTTGAAAACCAGGATGTAATGTGCTGACAGTCACTTGTAAGGTGTGCACTGGTACCCTGGAAAACCCGGACGTAAAGTACCGACATTCACCTATAAGATGTCCATTGGCACCATTGAACACCCAGATGTAATGTACCGACAGTCACCTGTTAGGTGTTCACTGGCACCCTTGAAAACCCGGAAGTAATGTACTAATAATCACCTGTAAGGTGTCCAGTTGCACCCTAGTAAGCACGGAGGTAATGTACCAACAATCAACTGTATGGTATCCACTGGCACCCTTAAAAATTGAAGAGCAATATGCCAACAATCACCTTTGAAATGTCCTCTGGCACTCTTGAAAGCCCGGATGTAATGTACCGTCAATCACCTGTAAGGTGTCCACTGGGACCCTTGAAACTCTGCACGTAACGGGCCAACAATCGCCTTTTAGGTGTTCATTGGCACCCTTAAAAACTATGCCAATAATCACCTTTGAGGTGTCCTCTGGCACCCTTAAAAACCCGGATGTAATGTGCCAACAATCACCTGTAAGATGTCCAATGGCACCCTTGAAAATCTCCACGTAACGTGCCAACAATCGCCTTTTAGGTGTTCATTAATTGGCACCCTTAAAAACTCAGATGTAACATGCCAATAATTACCTTTGAGGTGTCCTCCGGCACCCATGAAAATCCGGATGTAATGTACCGAAAATCACCTGTAAGATGTCCACAGGCACCCTTGAAAACCCGGATGTAATGTGCCACCAAACACCTGTAAGGTGTCCACTAGCACCCAAAAAAACCCAGATATAGCAGGACAGCAGTCACCTTTAGGGTCATGAATAGCTCCAAAACCAGTGTGACAAAGGGATGCCAGTTGGCACTGAAAAGGCACCTATTAGCACCATTCAGAAGGGGTGAAAACACGGTACCCTATCACCTGGGTGCCAACTGTCACAAATTGGGGTGCTGAACACGGAACAAGGCTTTTGCACCCCTAAGGGTGCCTTTTAGCCGTGTCAGTATGGCTCAGCGGTAGGACCTCGGCCTTTGGTTTCAAAGGTTCCTGGGTTAGATTCCCCGCTCAGGCCGACTGATATATAAGTACAAAAGGCAACGTAAATAGGTTTGCATCTGTCGTCCTGTTAGATACTCCAAGACGACGAGTCCACTTCTCGCACGAGGGTAGTGGCGTTCGAAGTAAGCACTGACTTGCAGACTGAGCTTTAATAAGTTAGACTAAATAGGGCAAGGCTTGGTACGGATTAAACATTGGCATAATGCAGTTTTGTCCTTCGTGGGTGTAAGAAAATAGTGTTAATGGTTTTACTTTGGAACTAATATTCACCGACCAAATGCAATCTGAAAATGAAATTACAGAAACATAGCGTTTAGTTTTCCTTTTTCCTTTAATTATTGACCGTACCAGCAACGGAACCACGGGGGAAGGGGAGGGGAAAAAACGACGCTAGGGCAGTACTCGCCTCAAACAAACCAAAAATTAAAATAAAAAAGGGTTGCGGCTTGCATTCGTTGAAATCGTATCAGCAACACGTAAGTTGGTATTAGAAACTTTTTGGTGCGAGGTTGAATTGTCCCATGTTTTGTGGCCAGATTGTCGTGAAACGTTCAGTTCCAAACTTTAGTTAAGACTCCTAAGCCGACTAAATATACTGAGACAACCTCTTAATGGAGAGAGGGCTCGGAATACAAGGTCACAAATACATGAACATGGTTGGTATTCGTTCAACCAGATCAGCTTACAGTTTCTTAATTAATATAAATCTTCAATTCAACTTCATTCAACTTGTTAGAGGTTCGAACTTTCGTCTCTCGGATACTATTCAATCAGACCGTTAGGGAGGGGGAGGTAGAGGAGGGGATGGGGGGTGGGCGGTTCGCGCGAGAAGAATAAACAACATTGTAAAACATTGTAAAAACATTGTAATCACAACTGCCGACAACACACTGGCAGAAAATGAAACTCCGGATGTGGATTACAGGCACATAAATCCCTCCGTTCTGGCCGCTTTACTCTGCGTCACCTACGCTAAAATATAGTTCAAACGACCGCAGCACGCATTGCTCTAAGACACTAGTTAAACTCATTTCGGGGCCGCGACAACGTGACACATCGTACGACCAAGTCACAAACATGAGTGAAGGATTAATTATCCTTTCTCCAGGGCCGCGGCGTGCCAGCGATGTGGCGGGAGATAAGTACCGCTCAGACCGAGCCGTTTAAAACAAGCCTAATAACATTCACGCACCATTACTGACATCTGCATCGTACCCTTAGACCAGCAAATAAAAGGTAAATCAGTTTCTATAAAACTATTTCCGGTAATGTATCGAGTGAAACTGTTAGAATATACCGGAGGGAGTTATGTGCCTTTAAACTAAAGTAAAGACGAAAAAAAGGCAAAGGAAAAAAGAAGCCGCGAAAAAAAATGCCAGGGTAATTACCGAAGGAAACTGTTTTGTGTTTTTTTGTTTTTATAGGTTGGGTTGGGGAGGGGGAGTGGGGGGGTTGAGGCTAATGGCGCGTCAACAACATTGACTTGTTGAAATCAAGAGCAATGACACACCTGACAAAAATTAACTCGTGCAAGAAAGCCAGCTAAGCTGCTTTCAATGCAAAATCGGACCCTCAATAACGTTGCAAATGTGGAACTAGCTGCTAGCTTGCTATCTGAAACAGAACCCACAAGGGTAAAAGAATCCGTCAAGTTAAGTCAACCAAAGTAGTGATTGTAGTAAAGGTCAGGTTTTTTATTTAACCTTTGATCTAATACTCGGTGGGATTAGCTTGGCAACTAATGTAGCAACTTGGTGGCAACGTCTTGTAACGGTTTACATAACGGCAACACGAAACCTACGGAGCTGGCGCTCGTGGGTGCACCTTGCCGTTAACAGAGCTGTTGAGCGCATGCTGCCAACCACCGTGGACACGCGGGAGTTGGCACAGCGCCCAACAGTCGGGTGAGAGAGTGTTCTATTGTTCGACTCCAGTTAGAACCAGATCGCACTGGTTTAGCCGTAATCCGCTGGTTACGAGGCTAGGGCTCGGGCTGCTATATAATAAGCTCGAGCCCCACGACTCGGGGAATTGGTGGGAGAGATCTGACTGAAAGGTTGGATCTCTAGAAGCCTATAGGGTCGGACAGAAGGTTAAATTCTGGCCGATGCCTAATATGTAACGCTATAGATGTATAGTCCCCTAGCTATACAGTGCGAAGTAAATTAGAATTGAGCCTTGTCTTGAAACTAATCGTCTACTTCCTTAGCACCTTACATATTTTGGGGGCCTACCGGGATTACCTAAACCTTCGGGATAGAAATTCATGTTTTTCAAACCTTCGGGATGGAAAAAAGCATGGAAAATCTCTGGCACTCATATTTTGGTAGCCTTGTTCTCAGGATTTGAATCCGACATTTTTTAATGCTTCCGATTCTGACTGATGAGTGAAACCAAAACCTCGGGAAGGCAATTTATGGAATCCAGCCTGTGACCGCGTTGTTGGATAAACCATGAACGACCGTATTTTTATTTTGACTTTTTTTTGAGTCGGAATTAAAATAACCACTTTCTTTTCTGTTAGGGCACAGAAATTAAAGTAAAACAGTTGTAGTTGGACTAGCAGTGAGTGAACAAAAGGCTCATTGTCAGGAAAATTGCAATATTGGGGGTGACCTCGGACTCAGCCTGTGACCGCGTTGTTGAGCAACCTTGGAAACCAATTTTATTTTTGCACTATTAAATGTTTTAAATAGTACGAAAATAAAAACCCCGTTCTTTTCTTGGGAAAATAACGTAAAAACACCGGTAGTTATTGTGAATTTAGACAAATTCACGATAGCGCATTTTTTTTTTAGTTAGGCCTAAAAACCGCTAAAATAAAAATCGCCGTTTTTCTTCGGAAAATAAAGTTACGACAATTACTACGGAACAATTAAACTGTAAAATGTTTGTTTTAAACCATATAATTGTTAAGGTTAAATTAGTGTTGGTTAAATTAGTGCGCAAGTGCCACTGGAGGCTTCTTCTGTTTTGTTATGGTCTGTACGGGGTAGAGTAAGTTAGCTGTTAAGTAGGCTAGAGTGAGCATGTGGCATTCAGGCTTATAAGCTCAATAAAGATAAAGATAAAGTTGTTGGAGGACACTTTTTAACAATCAAATTGAAAGTTGAGGAATCACCTGTGAGCTAACAAAGTACTCACGGTAAGATACGATTTCAAGAGACAAGTAAATTTAGGAGTTTGTGGAAACTGCCAATTTAAAGCAGTATTCATGATTGAAGCGACATTGATTTAAAGGAAAACGACGTTCCGAAAAAAAAATCAATAACGCACTTCGTAACTGAAAAAAAAGGGGTGAATTTTTTTTTTTTTTCAAATTGAGCGATTTTGTAGATTGTCAACATGGCAAACAGAAACGCTGCGCCAGATCTGCGACCTTTATTAGCTGTAAACTCGTTTCAGAGTAATAAGCGAAAAAGGGCGAGAACTTAGTGGAAGATTTGGGCGAAGATCTAAACGATTCTTGGGCAAATGACGCTGACATTTCAGAATCGGAATTTTTAAGTATAAATAGAAGCTTGTCACCGCCAAGATTAAATCGTGAAGATGCAACAGAAAATCAGAGGGGAAATAAAACAATTTTCGCTGATTTTCAAAATTGGGCTGATGCCTGCCCAATGCCAGAAGACTTCCGGCAAACTGTGCTTAAGCAGCTAGAAAACTGTTTTAAACCGGAAAACTGGAATAGAGTTACTGACACCGCTCAACCTAGTCATGTTTTGCAACATGACAAGAACGAACGGACACCAGTACACTCTACACCTACCACTGCTCACAGACATATAAACCGTGCTGTTGAGGCAGAGGACAGTGCACGGAATCCTCGCGGGCGCTATCCAGGAGCCAACACTGGCCGAGTGGATAGGCAAACGTGCGGTCACCGTGGCAAAGTGAGCCAACCGTTGGTGCTTGCACCGGATGTTGACACGGTCAGAGCGTGCGAACCTGAACATAGAAACACTGTGGCTCCATCTAGGAACAGAAACGATACGCATAGCCACATGCAAGGCCGGACTGGCCCTAGTTGTGTGACCGGGGATTTCAACCGGGAACACAAGGACGATTTTTTGGGGCAACATTTTTTGGGGCAAACGTGAACTCGAGGAAAGGACTCGGGCACCTGATGAACCTTTTTCGAATTATGCTCAAGCTGTGTGCGGGTATTTTGACCGTTTATGGCCCAATGCTTCTCAAGCCGAGAAGATAAGGCATATTATGTCAAAAATGCACCCGGACTATAGGCAACATCTCCAGAGTCGACGGTTCGACTCCCTGAGAGAATTGGTGAGGGAAGGGGCCAAGGTTAGTCAGTTTCTGCTAACACAGCGAACTTACCGACCACCCCCCGACCCGTCCTTCTCTGTAGAGCCACGCTTGGCATGGCGCGGGTTCACCACGTACAGCGAAGCCGTGCAGGGAAATCAACCTTCAAGAAAGGAAGCGGTGCTTCGTGCAGGTCAAACGGCCAGCGCAGGGAGGACACCATCGTTTCAACACAAGGTTGAACCTGTGACTTTTGCTGCACTCGATCCGAGGGGGTATCGAACCGGCAAGTATCAGACACAGGACACTACAAGCACTGTGAAAGCTGCTCCAAGAGCAACAAATGCACAGAAAGCTAGTGTTGCTGCAAATAATGGGCCAGAACAACCTAAAACGGAGAGGAAGGAGAGAAAACCGTTTGATGGAAGTTGCTGGACATGCCAAGAACAGGTCCAATATGTGTCCTAAGAAACCAAAAAACGCAGAAGACGGTCGTTAACATGGTTAAACCACGTTACGACCGGGAAAAGCGCTGATTGGAGAGCCAGGGCTGGACTGTGGAAAGGCACGTTAAAGCGTGTCTTTGCTCCAAATGTGAGACTATTCAAAGGTGTTGAAGAAGAGACTAAATCAGGGAATGTGCCTTTAATTAACATTAAAGTGGCAGGGGAACTTTTTTTTAGCACTGATCGACACGGGTGCCAGTTCAAGTATCATTTCCGGTGCTACAGCACGTACTTTGCAGGCAAAGGGCGTAAAGTGGCGCAGGGATTGCTGTGTAACCTTCATCTTGGCGGCTGGTAATATCCAAGGAGATGGTTATTGTAGAGCTACGGTACGTTGGCCTGGTGGTTATTCTGCACAGCAGACTTTCTTGGTTCTAGAAAACGCAGCAGACAGCGTTATTTTAGACGAGATTTCTTGGGTCGGACTGGCCTCATCCCAGACATCCAAGATGGTGGCTGGCGTGTTGGGCCAGAGGAACAAGAAACTATTCCTTTTGCAAAAGCAAATCAAACGAAAACTGAGCAACTTAAGCAATTGGAAGTGGAGGTAGACAGTGAGAGGCGTGCAAAAGATGACGCTTTGTTGGAAGAAAAAATTCAACTAGCTCATTGCTCAAATGCACAACGAAAGCAGCTGAGAAAATGTTTACACAAATTCAAACATGTGTTAACATCTAAACGCGGCAGCACTCACCTCTACCAACACAAGATTGAGGTTGAACCTGGTGCAAGACCCATTAGGCTACCTCATAGACCTGTAAACAAGGAAACGAGCGATTATTGAAGCCCAAGTGATCGAATGGATCAGGGAATATGTGATAGAACGCTCTGTGTCACCCTGGGGGGGCTGTACCTTGTCTAGCTCCCAAGAAAGGAGAGGAAGGAGCAAAAAGATTTTGTATTGACTACAGAATGTTGAACTCCAAGACAGTGAAGGACTCACAGCCTACCAGTAATGCCAGTCAAGTATTTTCCATGCTAGGCAAGGCAAAATGGTTTACAGTTCTGGACATGAAATCAGGATTCTTGCAAATAGGAATGGAAACTGAGAGCAAGAAGTACACCTGTTTTCGTTGTCATATGGGATCATGGCAGTTCAAAAAAATGCCATATGGGCTATGCAATGGACCAGCATCCTTTGCGCGCCTGATGGACATGGTTTTGGGGGATGCTATGTATTCCCACACTATGATATATGTTGACGACTTGGTAATCTACAGCCAGGATTACCAGTCCCACCTGGATCATATTTCAGATGTGTTAGGCAGGCTAGGAAGGGCAGGCCTCACAGTAAATCTGAAAAAAAGTTCACTTTTGTGCAAAGGAAATCTCTTACCTGGGCCATCTCATAAGACCACATGAGTTGTCCCCTCTGCCTGAGAAGGTACTGGTAATCCAGGATTTCCCAGAGCCTAGTAATGTAAAATCGCTTCGACGTTTCCTGGGGATGATGGGCTTTTAGAGAGCTTTCATCAAGGATTTCCATGTCAAAGCAGCTTGTCTTTACAAATTACTGAAGGGAGATGCAGTATGGGAGTGGAACAAAACACACTCAACTGCAGTACAGGAGCTAAAAGACAGTTTGTCAGGCTGTGTCTTAGCTTTGCCAGACTTGGATAGGAGGTTTGAAATCAGCGCCGACGCCTCTATTTCGGGTTTTGGCCGAGTGCACTCCCAACACGTCGAAGGACGTGGGCTCGTACCGGTAGCATTTGCTGGACGTAAACTAACAGATGCTGGAAAAAAAAACAGTGTGTCTCTGAATTGGAGATGGGTGCCGTGATGTTTTCGGTCTGTAAGTTCAGACCATACATTGAAAATGCCCCCTTCTTAATTGAGACAGACCACAGTGCTCTGGCCTTCTTGAAGTCCTTGAAACAGCCTTCAGGAAGATTGGCAAGGTGGATCCTAGAACTTCAAGGAATGGATTTTGAGATCCGTTACAAGAAGGGATCACAAAACCTAGTGGCGGATGCAATCTCCAGGATGTATGAGGATGAAGAGAAAAAACCCATACCAACAGTAGATTGTAAGGTGGAACGCGTAAGAGTAACCGAGAATCCCAGCGGATTTCCAACTCTGAAAGACATCCAACAGGCGCAGGTTGGTGACAAGTGGTCATCGCGCCAAATTGCTAGACTTGGCAATGTAGCTGGAAGGCCTACAGCTGTTGATGGAAGCATCCTTACCGCGGGTAGGCTCTGCTTGCGTGATGGGATCTTCTGCAGAACTTTTGTTTCACGTAGCGTTCGTGACGTAGTTGAAGGCAACACACGTTTCAGGGCGTGTTTACCAGTGTCGCTACGTCGCAATGCGATTGCCGTAGTTCACAGCTCACCTCTGGGAGGCCATTTTGGGGTTTACAAGACTATGAAAAGGATGCAGGAATTGGTGGGGTGGATTGGCATGAGGAAGGACATTGTAGAGTTCATACGTAGCTGTGAGCTTGCAAAACTGAAACCTCAAAACCTGCTGGACTCCTGACCACAATGGATCCTCCCAATGCCCCTTGGAAACGTGTATCAGTTGACCTTATTGGACCTTTAGTGACAACCCGAAGAGGAATGCGCTGGATACTCGTAGTCTTGGATGAGTTTAGTTCCTGGCCTGAACTATTTGCTCTCCGGACGGCTAAAGCAAATCAAGTGGCAAAATGCGTGAAAGAAGTCGTGGTCCGTTGGGGTTTTTTCGACAGAATTTTTCCAGACAGTGGGCCTTGTTTCATCGCTAACATTTGGCGTAGTTTGTGGAAGTCATGGGGAATCAAAACCCATTACGCAACCCCTTACAACCCAAAGGCTAATCTTACTGAGAGACATAAAAAAATTATAAAGCACATGTTACGTTGTTTCACTGCCTCTCACTGCGATTTGGATCTTCATTTGCAGGAATTTGCATTTGCTATGCGAAGTTCTGTGTCCGAATCTAGTAAGTTTACTCCCAGTGAACTGAACATCGGATGAAACCCGGCTGGTCCATGGGGGTATGAGCGCTCTCAACTAATGGCGAGACCGCTCCCCGAAAAACCAAAAACCAGACCGAAGTTCAAATGGAGATCGTGCAGCGTTTTTCTGAGATGTATAAGTTGGCTAAGCAGTCCATGAAAACATCTAGGGCACAGAAAAAGGTCTATTATGACAGACGGCATAAACCTCTAACCCTAAAGGTAGGAGATTGCGTCGTCCGCCGCACACACATCCTGTCAAATGCCGCGCGAGGGGTAGCCTCATCCCTTGCCCCGAAATTTGCAGGACCATATGTGATTTCAGTCCAAAAATCTGAAAAAACATACATGCTACGCGATATTGCAACAGGAAAAGAAATTGGTCCATTAAATATTGCTCAGCTCAAACCATTCTATTTTCCTGCAAATGTGACCCCACCAACAGTCACTGAGCTCGAAAATACCAAGGTTATACCTAGAACAAGGATAAATACACCAGCATTTACCTACAAACCAACCATCCTTACAACTTGCGAAAGCAGGGTAGGGGGGGGGGAGTAGGCCGGCACAATAATGCAGGTAAAATTTTTCACGTGGACCCACATTAGGTCGGTTTTAAGCCCTAAAACCAAGAAATCGCAGGATTTACACTTTTTGGTTACAAACTATTGGCATACATGTGATGTTGCTGCAATAAAAATAACTGAAAAGGAAGGGGATGAAAATGGAAGCGCCTAGCATCTCGAGGCACTTCCAGGCTCATTCAACACGAAAATACGCATAAATACAGAACTCAAAATGTATTTTGTACCACTCACTTTTGTCTAACGGAGACCGGGAGGCGGGGGCTGGGGCCTTTGGCTATCTTTTTCCCTACCGAAACGATAGGAATTGGGGAGGGGGGGGAAGCAGGCGTAGGCCTAATTCTCCCACTCACGAAAAATAAAAATCTAAAACAGGGAGGTTAGAAGGAGCAAATGGCGTAGGTCCGTTTCTGCCTTGAAAACCACCTGAAAACGGTTTTTTTTTTTACAATTTCACTAATATCGGAACTCCAATAAATTAAAAGCGTTTTATCACTTACCTGGTAATTCAATCCTTGCTTGTGAAGCAATGTTGCTAACCAGCAGCAACATATCGGGAGCAGATTACAGAACAGGCGAGGTGAAACGGGCGTGGTACAGTTGTGCGATACTTCCGGGGTTGAAGGATCTGCGGGCAGATTCGCATGAATTTGCATAAACAAAGCCCCGAAGTGAACCTGCGCAGACCAACGAAAAGGCGTTTTTTTTTTCAAAGGTATAAAACGTAAACTGTTGGATCTGTGCAGCACTCCACCGCAACCGTCAGCTAGGAAGGTGGGAAAAATAAAGAAACATAAAAGAAGTCTGGAAACTCAGGATGGAGAAGAAAGATGGAAAGAAAGACGAGAGCAAGAAGGATGGGGAGAAAGAAAATCGACAGCCATCACCGGGGTATAAGAAGAAGGGTAAAGAAGCTGCAATTAAGAAGTTTGAGGCCAAGGCTGCAGAGGGTGCTACGAAGTCAACAGCATCGGGATCGGACAACCAAAAATCCACGGCTCCAGGAAATTTGGCTCCCCCCAGGGATGTCGACCGAAGCAGCGTTCCAACAGAGGCAACAGCAAAAATTGCCAACGCCAGTTGAGGGAGAGACGTCATGGACCGCCCCCCCCCCCCCCCCCCAAAACCAAAGATGTGCAACAAATCAACCCAAACTCCAACTTTGCGGCAGCAGCACGTGTCAACACAAGTATGAACGGGGGATTATGGCCGCAAATGTTTTTTCTCCAAGTCATCATGCACGATGTCAAGGTCGTATTGGGATGAAGTGCTGGACAACTACGAGCTTCAGTTGGGCCAACCAGGACATCCAACCATGGAGAGGGTGCGAAGGCTAGGGCTCGGGCTGCTATATAATAAGCTCGAGCCCCACGACTCGGGGAATTGGTGGGAGAGATCTGACTGAAAGGTTGGATCTCTAGAAGCCTATAGGGTCGGACAGAAGGTTAAATTTTGGCCGATGCCTAATATGTAACGCTATAGATGTATAGTCCCCTAGCTATACAGTGAGAAGTAAATTAGAATTGAGCGTTGTCTTGAAACTAATCGTCTACTTCCTTAGCACCTTACCGTTTTTTTGTCCTGATATCACTACTTTGATTGGCTGAAACTTGGCGGGTTTTTTCACCCTTGTGAGTTTTGTTTCAGATAGGAATAACTAAATTGTTTTGGCAGCCCAATTTTGCAGCCTAGAAGCCTCAAAATTAACATTTACTGGCCTTTGGTTTTAAACTGTAATATTTAAGCAGAAACCCGTATTTTTTCATTTGTATCGTCAACCACAAATAAACTTTTGGCTGGCCAAAATTACTTACAATTGTCTAATTGTCACTCTACTTCGTATAAGGTAGATTAGTTGCAGTATATGTAGGATTTGTTGATGGTGTTGATAACCTCAACAAAATCAAAACTGAATATACAAACTGATGAAAGAATAAATAATAGTTAAATAAGGGTAAACAACACATTATTCAACGGTAAATCACCAAAATTCAAAATTCAAAATCACCATGTCTCGATCCTCTGTAACTCGCAAAACACAAAAAGGAGTGAAGATAGCCATGGGAAACCAGGAATCCACGGGGGGTACTAAACCTGACAGCGAGAAAAATTCCACAGCTGGACCGAATGGCCAGCAAGCTGCCGATTGGAAGTGTCACACTGTGATTATCGGGGACTCAAACGTTAGAAGTCTGAGAGGCGGAAACCACCCGGACTCTAAAACTTGGACTTTCCCAGGTCTTGAAGTTAAGAATCTCTCGGCTAGGCTGGAACCAATTGTGGGTAAACTGGACTCCCTCGGATCATTGATAGTGGGCGTTGGAGCAAACAGTATCGACAAGGACTCTCCAAATCGAATTGTTTCATCCGTATATGACAGTGTATCATCAGTCAGGGTAAAGTTCCCAACGGTAAA
>JAHWFP010243047.1:0-13494 GCA_023313725.1 Lithobius niger
TGCATAAAGGTGGCTTACTGAACTACGTTATTTCTTGTGTATGATTTTTGCTGTTGGCTTAATTTACAAGTAAACGCACGCGGTCTCCGTATTTTGGACGCATGACCTCGTAGTGAAATTAGTACATCATAAGCTTGGAAAGTTCGAGGATGCAGAAACCGGAGAAAGTTGGTAAGTCACACTTGATGTTACAAAGCATCAAGGTTACCTGTACGAGATTTTCGTTGAGGATTTTGAACGAATCCGTTTGTGGTAGAGTGCTGTACTTGATAGGTTATTTTGGATTGGTGGTCAACTTAACGGATAAACGCTCCGATTTGTTTTCCATCGTTTTTCCAAACATCGAATTATTTTTCAGTTTGAAAAAGTCTTTTTCGAACGTCGTCATTGCTACTTGACGCTTCTCGGTGTTAAAGCCCAGGTAGCAAACATACGTAAATTCAACGTTGAAGAAATGGTCCAAAATCCTCTTTTTCACTGTGTAAAATAATAAGGAAGAATGTGACAGTTATCCACAAGAAATAAACGTTGATATCTAAAGTTAATTTAACGTTTATTCTACACTTACATTCGCCCATTTTTCTCCCAACTATAGGGATTTAACGGAACGTTCAATCACAGTAATACCCGAGAAATTAACGTCAAAATTTGAAAGAAACTGAACGTTTATTCTGCACTTATTCATCCAATTTCTTCAATAATTATTTCATGTTAAAATAAAGTCTATTGTCCACGTTTTCACCCTTAACCACCCTGGTCAGGATGGCCTCGTCCATTGTTGTAGGCATATTATCGTAGGAATTTCCTAGCAAAATTGTCCTTCCACGTCCCAAGTTACACTCACAGTTGAAAGGCAGTCAATTCGAATATTTCCCTCACTGCCACATTATCTTAAAAAAATTATTGGGCAATTGAGCTGAATTTATCAGGCGGAAAAACAACACTTATATTGGATTAAGCACTGGTGAAATTATAAAAAAAGGTAATGGGTTCTTCACCTTCATTTCAGTGCTCTGCAAGTGCCTTTGCGAAATTCTATTTCTTTCGTATGACTAAAAGATTTTGTAATCAATGTCATGTGTAAGCACCAAGCTAAACTTTGGAATATTAGACAATATTTTGCCTGAAGTCGATAAAAACCATGAATTTAGAATCCAAGTAGGGTAGTAATACGATATTCGGTTACACATATATACCCCCACTTCCGGTCACGTGATAAAAGTTGGGGTAATCATGCATTTCCGATCATCTGTTGAAAAGTGGGGTGTCACTTCCATTTTTCGTCAATCTGGAGGATGGTGGAAAAGTGCTTTTTGCTATCTGTTTTACGGTATTCGTAGATCTGGAGGACGGTGGGAAAGTACTGTTTGCTTCCTCCCATGATGTCACTTCCTGTCACGTGATCAAAGTCGGGGTAATGATGCACTTCAGATCACATGATGAAAAGTTGGGGTGTCTCTTCCATTTTTTCGTCAATCTGGAGGAGGGTGGAAAAGTGCTTTTTACTATCTGTTTTCCGGCTTTCATCGATTTGAAGAAGGGTGGGAAAGTACTTTTTGCTTCCTCCTATGATGTCACTTCTGGTCATGTGATCAGAGTGGGGTAATGATGCACTTCAGAGCACATGATGAAAAGTGAGGACGTTACTTCCAGTTTTTTATCAATCTGGAGGAAGATGGCTTTTGCTACCTTCTTTTCGTTTTTTTGTTGTTATTCTGGAGGGGATGCCTTTTTTAGGTCACAAACATAGATATCTCCAGTCACGAGATCAAAATGGGAGTGTCACTTCCGGTAGGTAATGAAAAGTGGGGGGTATCATTTCCGGTTTTTCATCGATCTAAAGGATAGTAGGAAAGTGCCATTTGCTAGCCTTTTTTCGTTTTCATCGATCTGGAGAATGGTGGGAGTGGGAAAATGCCTCTCGGGTATTTTCTTCATTTTCATCGAACTGGAGGATGATAGGAAAGTGTCTTTCAGTACCTTTTTTCATTATTAAAAATAAATAACAAAAAAAAGAAAAGGCATGGATTCCAGTTCAATAAATTTAACGGGAATAGGTGGCGAAATGAGCTGCAATTTAAAAACGCCCATATACCTAGACCCTAAAAAAGAGTATGAAATGGCGTTCGTCTCTTTGATATGTACTACAGTATTTTCAACGTGCACGCTGACGATAACGAATTTTTGTACACCATCGATGGTGGAGCGAATTGGATCGAGGTGCGAGTCGTTCCCGGCGGTTACGAAATTTCGGACTTGAATAATTTTATACAGTCTACTTTGGAAGGAAGTAGTCACGAAAAAAATGCTATTGTTTTAGAACCGAATCACAATACTTTAAAATAAATTTGGTTATAAATAATCCGCTCTATGGCGTTTCGTTTCTGGGAGATAATAGTTTAGGAACTGTTCTAGGTTTCCTTCAGGGAGCTTATACTAAAACTCAGCAAGGTCAAAAATCCATAGATATAATTGGGCTCAATACAATTTTCGTTCATACCAACATAATCGGGTCTTCGTACATGAATGACGACACTCAACCTTGCACATATGCTTTTTATCCGGGAGTGCCACCGGGTTATGAGATGATAATTTCCGCTCAAAATTTAATTTACGTTCCCGTAACTACCGACAAGATTCGTAACATTCGTATTTGGTTAACTTCTCAAGATAACGAAATGATAAATTTAATCGGGGAAACCCTTACCGTCAGACTTCATCTGAGGTCTAAAAAATAATTTTGTACATATTAAGTCTATTAATTAAGTTTTGTACATTATTATTCAGTGCCGGTTGAATGTTGCTAAGGATTGTCATCTGCATGTGGGCTGCTGCTATCGAGTCCCAAAAATCACCTTTCAAGTCAGCTGGCCTGCTCTCCTTTCGTCTCTCAACCATTTCATCATGCTGTCCAAGGGCTGCCAAATGATCCTCACTGGTGACTACAATTTCCCTACCTTAAATTGGACCACGCTCCTTACTTCCCAATCGGAAAATAGTGCCGCTTTTGAATTCCTGGATTTTTTACAAGACCACGGCCTCCTCCAACATGTTGTGAAGCCTACCAGACATAGAACAGGACAAAACTCTAGCTTACTTGATCTTGTCATTACCAATGCTGACCTTACTGTTTCTCCCATTATCCACTACCCCCCCTTTGGGCTCAGTGACCACGATGTTCTTTGTTATAATCTCCAAATTGTCTTTCACATTAATCTTCCTGGTGGTCCCCGTCCCAATTATAGAAAAGCCGACTTCATGTTAATCAATGACATTTTTGCCTGTATTGACTGGCCTGCTGAGCTCAGGGGGTGGGACGTGGACTCCCAACTTGAAATTGTCGAAGATTTCATTCTTGATGTTATTAAGAATTTCATTCCTGT
The DNA here is from genome assembly GCA_023313725.1 of Lithobius niger. Taxonomy (NCBI): domain Eukaryota; kingdom Metazoa; phylum Arthropoda; class Chilopoda; order Lithobiomorpha; family Lithobiidae; genus Lithobius; species Lithobius niger. Next base: position 3,384 of record JAHWFP010243047.1, read on the forward strand.
GTTTACCCCATCCACCAAGAGTGCCCCACCTTGGCTGGACCACAACATCAGGTCCCTGATTAGGCAGAAAAAACGTGCATATAATCGTCTTCGTGACTTTCCCTCCCCCTCAAATATGGCCCTGTTCAAAGCTGCCCGGAGTGCTGCCGTTTCTGGTCTTCGCTCTGCCCGTCGTGTTTATGAGGAATCCATTATTCTCAAAGCTAAATCGGACCCTAAGTCACTTTTTGCCTATGTTAATCGCAATAGAAAGACTGCTCCTACTACCTGTCTGAAGAGTAATAACGGTCCTATCTTGCTCGATGACCTTGATATTGCGGCGGAATTTGGTTCGCATTTTGCCTCTTCTTATCTGTCACATCTTCCCAGCCCTCCAATGGATGCTGGCTTCATTACTACTCCTTTCCTGTGCTCGGACGTGGAGCATGCTTTCCTTGCTTTAAGGGAGGATTCTTCCTGCGGCCCTGATGGCATTTCCCCTCTCTTTCTCAAATCCTGTGCAAAATCTCTTGCTACCCCCTTCTTTTTGATCTATCAAAGTTCCTTTTCTTCCTGCACTTTTCCTACTCGTTGGAAAGATGCTAATATCACCCCTGTTCATAAGGGTGGGTCCCTCCATGATGTTAATAATTACCGGCCGATTAGTCTACTTTCTGTCGCTTCTAAAATCCTTGAAAGGTTTTTCCATAAATCTGTTATGAGCATTTGTCAACATCTCAATATCGACTTTAAATTCCAACACGGTTTCCTCCCAGGCCGTTCTTGTCAATCTAACCTTCTTGAAACTTACAACCACCTTACCACCTTCCTGGATAAAGGGATGCAATGTGATCTTGTATTCTTCGACTTCCGCAAAGCCTTTGATTCTGTTTCTCACTCCCTCCTCCTTAACAAACTGTCATATTTAAATTTTCCTAAATCACACATCGCCTGGATCAACTCTTATCTTTCTCAGAGACGACAACGTGTTAGTCTCAGGGGTTCCTCTAGTGAATGGGTCCCTGTTACCTCTGGGGTCCCCCAGGGATCTGTTCTGGGCCCCCTTCTTTTCAATCTTTTCCTGAATGACCTCCATTCTGTCATCCACTCCTTTAGCAGGAGCTATGCGGACGACCTGAAAATTCTTTCTCCCGCTTATCTTCATCAAGATCTTCAGCAAGACATCGACGCTGTTGCCATCTGGTCGACCAAAAACTGTCTTGCCCTTAATCCTCCTAAATGCATGGTGCTGCATTTTGGGCATAACAACCCACACTACAGCTACCGCCTTGGTAACTCTACTATCCCTACTAATACGTCCCATAGGGACTTGGGCATTTTGGTTGATTCGTCTCTTAAATTTCATGTTAATACTAACTATATCATCGGCAAAGTCTTTAAAAAAGCCCACTATATTCTTAAAACTTTCTCTGCTGTCTCACCAAAGCTGTTTGCTCTCCTGTACAAAACCTTCCTTCGCCCTACACTTGAATTCTGTTCTCAGATTGGCCGCCTCTGTTATGCCTCCTTCTTCGCCCGTCTTGAAACTTGTTAGCGCCGCCTCACAAAATGGTGCCTTCCCCTAAAACACTTCTCTTACGAAGAACGTCTTCGCAAACTGAACCTGACCCCTGTCAAAACCAGATTCCTCCGTGGAGATCTTATCCTCACGTACCAAATCTTAAACCACCTCATTGACGTTCAGGCTGCTGACTTTTTCTGTCTTTCTCATACCATGACCAGGGGGCACCCCCTTAAACTCTGTGGAAGTATTTCCTCCGGCAACGTGCGTCACAGGTTTTTTTCTGAACGTGTGGTCGAGGCATGAAATGCTCTGCCCGTCTCGGTTGTTCTTTCCCCTTCACTTGATTCCTTTAAAAATCGGCTGGACCACTTTCTTGCTTAGGCTTTTTCGGTGGTTGGCCCCTGGTTGGTCTGTGTTTTTGGTGGTTGGGGTGGGGGGAAGGGGGGGTGGGTGCTTCTTGGCTTTCAGCTTGCACCGTCGGGTTTTCTATTCTATTCTATTCTATTCTAAAAAGAATGTTAGTATTCGAAAGAAAAAAAGAATAATTGGAAAAGGATTCGTCGTAGATAATAATCAATTAAGGGCAAAACACGCAGCATTCATCAAATTTATAACAAGAGCGAGAAGATGAGTTTAACGGAACATTACCTTGATATTAACTAATCTTTACAACAAGATTCTTCCGTGGAGAGCTACGCATTTCACAAATATAATCCGATAGTAGGAACCAGTCTAAACAACGTCAATTCGGAAATTAGAATGGTAATGAAAACCAGGATTTGTTCCTACACTTCGCGAATAGTTATGTTCTGATTAAAGGTAGGTTACTGAACGTCGCCGGTTCTAGATTTGCCGATGCGGACGTAGTGTCTCTCATCAATAATGGTTCCATGTACTGTTTTCCAGTATTAAATATCACTTAAGGGATAAGCTAGTGGTCGAGTTAAATTACCCCGGTTATGGGACTCTCATAACAGGTCACCTTACGTACGGTTCGACCGATCGAGTGTCGTTGCTGGGGAACGGCTGGGCGTTAGATGCGGCAGAATCTTCCGTGGCCAGTTTGAACGATAACATCGGATTTAAATTACGGCATTCCATCATCGTGAAGGAGACAACTCCTAAAAGAAGCTTTTCGTTCGCCATTCCTTTAAAACACTGCATGGGATTTTTCGAAAATTATGACAAGGTGCTGTATGTCCTAACGTTGTCTAGGGCGAGCAATGACGACGCTGTATTCAGGGCAGCTGCAGCAGCCGTTGGGAAAGTCGAATTGAGTAGCGGTTCGTGGCACGTACCGCACATAACCACATCCGACGAGCAAAAACTTAGGATTTTTACCTACATAGAAAGTGGGATGAACGTGGACTTGGGTTTTAGGCACTGGCATTACGATAGTTGCGAACTTCTTCAGAGCACTAGTTTCACATGGCGCGTGCTTACTACTTCGGGTGTCAAAAAAACCGAGGTGGGTCATTCTAGCTCTGCAGACTGATAGAAAAGATGTGCAACCTAAAAATCCAGCCGTATTCGATCACTGCAGTTTTCAAGATGGTCACGTAACTTTAACGTTACCCGTTCTTGGACTTGAACGTAAATTACGCTACTGGAGAATACTCGATCCTGTATAGAATGGCTCAAGAATTTAGACGCGCTTTGTACGATGTTGGGGACTTGTGTATCGATTCCGTGCAGTTCAAAAAGACGTATCCTCTAGTAGTTTTGGACTGTTCCAAGCAGTCTGAGAGACTTCAGTACGGCATTGTCGACATGCAAGTAAAGTTGAAATTTAACGCCGCGATTCCAGCTAACACGGCGTACCACACACTGTTGATCGGAGATAAAAAAAATCAGTTTGAAATTGGATAAAGGCAAAGTCGAAGTGATTTATTAAAAAAAGAGAGATGGAGAAAAAAAAACCGAATACAAGTAAAATCGGAAAAAAACGGAGCGGGGTAAAAAAGAAAAACGATCGCGAAACGAGGTGGGTTTTTACCTTTGTTGGCATTGCTGGGACCCATCTTAGCCGGTGTAGGTGGTCTAGCCGGAGGTGCCGCCGGTATCGCCGATGCAGTTAAAAAGAGCCAGAACGATGCTAAGGTAATGGAAGAAATGGTGAGACATAACAAGAAGATGGAGGGTTCGGGATTGAAACGTAAAAAGAAATAAAACGAATCGCGGCAGAGGGCTCTTTCTAAGGCCAGTGAAGGTCTGATCGATTTTACTAAACCGTAAACGAATCTCGATTTAAACAGATTAGTCAAAGTTTTGAAAATTCCTAAATACAGAGGTACTTTTAGCAAGAATCGTTTGCCGTTATAACCTAAACCTCGTGGCGAATGCAGCATTGTTAATCTCGAAAATTTTCACGATGGAAACGGAAGTCATCGGGTGGCTTACTCGACAGTTACTGACATACCCTGTTATTTCGACAGTTTCGGGAACCTCGAACCACCGACATCCATTTCGGAGTATTTGGGTCCCGTTAAATACAATTACGACAGGGTGCAAAATTTTAATCAAACATTGTGCGGTCATTTCTGTTTATTTTTTCTAAGTTTCTCGTGCAAGGGATATGATTACGAAGATATTTTAAGACGGTTAGCTCTTTAACCCCATTTTTCTTCGTATGGATCGGTAGGTCTCTGCTTTGACCATGGTATACAACGAGTCTTGGTTAGGTATATATCTATCTGGTAATCTTTATCCTCCTTGCTTGCCGTATCAGCCTATATATAAATCAGGCGACCTTCGTTCATGATGATCGGTATTTCCGTTATACTTAGAGTTGATGGTTGGAGAAGTCTCTCAAGATCGAGATAAACTTGAAATCCTTCGTCTTTGGGTACACTTTTTGACAAATCCAAAACGTAGTTATTAAACACCGTATCTTTATATCTGGAGGGTTTAAAACAGGTATTTGGTCTCTGCTACTTGTTATACTCATTCCCAGGATATACCAACCGGATGTTGAGAAGTAGTATTGGTGAGGATAGTTATTGATACACGTAAAAAAGTGACCTTTAGGGTAAAGACTAGTTCCGTGAAAAATAACGATACAGTCGATACGTGGATTTATATATCTTTCCATCACAAAAGCGACGTTTTCAAAATGATTCTTGGCTTCCTCCGCCTCTGGTAAGCATTTTTTTCTACGTTTAAAGTAACCATTCGACTATCGACGTAACCCTTAGTAGCCACGTTATGTTCCGCGGTTGGAGGGAGAGTAAATTTGATTCGTCTATTTTTTGCATCGAGTACCCCATCCTCGTCCTTGTTCAATGCCATTTCAAGTTTGTCTATTTCGTAGGATTCTGTAATAACCTCGAAGTAATAGTCTCTATTACAGCTTCCGAAGGGCTTTCGGGGCTCGCCTGGTTACTGATTCGTTTATTTTTTGCGTCGAATATGGCGCGAGAGTCCATGATCAAGGCATTGTCAAGTTTGGTTTCTATTCGTTTATACCGAGAAGCTTCGCGTCGACGTATTCTTTATTCGCTGCATCCTTAGATTATGTGGGTGATGCAAGGTCCTTGATTCGCTTACTTTTTGCATCGAGCAGTCCATCGGTACCTTCCTTCAAAGCGTAACCGAGTTTGGTTTCCACTTCGTTTACGACGAGAAGCTTCGCATCGACGTGTTCTTTACTCGCCGCATCTTTAGATTGTGCGGGAGATGCCAGATCCTTGATTCGTCTCTCTTTCGCGTCGAGTTGACCATCGGCACTTTCTTCCCATGTAGTTTTAAATTTTTTACATCTATCAACTGAGTATAAGTCATCGCATCTTCGGGATCTATACCAGCAGCTAGATTAGTTAAGCGATTCATTCGCATGTCCGAAACAGTTTTTTAATCGACGTAATCCTTAGTCGCTGCATCCTTAGATTGAGAGGCAGTTTCGAGATCTTTAATACGTTTCTTTTCAGCGTTAAAATGTCCATCCGCATCTTTCTTCAATCCTACGTCGGCTTTAAATTTTTTTACTTCGTTTTCTAATTCGGTAATTTGGGAATAAATTACGACATCTTTGGGTTCTGTAGCAGCTGCGACTTTAGTCAGTCGCTTATTCTGCATGTCATAATCATGGTTCAGGTCTAATATAAATCCTATACCCGGAACCCCTTTCACATCTCTTTACTTTCGTTTCAAAGACTGTCTAAATTTATTAACCGGCATTTTGACGGTTATTTTTTTATTTATAAACAAAAGGATTAAAAAATTCAAAAATGTTTCATTCTACCTGGTATGGAAATCTTTCGAGTCTGTTGCAATAAAATTCCCTAGAAGTTAAGACGGAAAATGCGACGAATTTAAAAAAATGGAGTAAAGTACGTCTTATCTCCTTCCGTAGAATTTGAGGATATAAAAGGAATAGGTTCTCCCATTTTGAACACAGATTCCAGGTGTAAGGGATGGATTTCTCCGTCGACCCCCGAATCTCAAACCGCGATGAAAAATCTTAAACGATACATCTGCGAAAAATTAGAAATTGAAACCGACGAGCAGAAACCCGTTCAGTTACCCAAATTACTCGCACCCATCTTCCACCTGCTACCCATTTTTTCAAAAGGCAGATGATGAGTTGGATAAGCCACTATGTCTCAGAATGTGGGTGTACAACAACATACACAAAACTAAAGAAAAACTTAACAAAACGTTATAGAAAAACTATGGTTTAACTTGGCTCCGTGCGGAAGTATGTCCTTGTCGGAAGTTAATGGTAAAATTAACTCCATGTACACCAGCAATGATGCTCCCAGAACCGTAAAATTTTGGTGTAATATAGATTCCGGAGTCGTCGAATCTAATACCTCCAACGAAAAGTTTTCGGATAAAGACTTTATGAGTTTGATTTCTGAATAAGAAAAAACAATGGATATTCAAAATTACGATTAATTTCTTTGTGCCGATCAAGAAACCCAAAAATCCCTCATTTCTACCTTCAAACATCAGATGCCTGATTATAGGACCGGCAAACTGTGGGAAGACGAACTTACAGTTTAATTTTATCTGTAACGAAGGATGGTTGGATTACGACAGATTTTACGTGTACAGCAAAACTCTGTGTTAAGCGAAATACCAAGCTTTACAGTTTATATTTTCCGAAATTGAGGGAACCGTAGCACAGGAGATAGCAAGTTTTCACGACTCTCAAAACGATTTAATTCCTCCCGAGGAGTTGGACACCAAGTTTCGTAATCTCGTGGTTTTTGACGATGGTCTTTTAGACAAACAATAAAACATAGAACGTTACTTCGCTCAAGGCCGTCATTCTAACGTCGACGTTTTTTTTATTGCAGTCAGTCTTACACCAGAATTCCCAAACAAGTGGTTAGAGATAACGCCAATTTATTAATCGTAATTCCCGTGCACTATTTAAACCTGAAACAATTATACGAAAATCACGTCGGTCCTGACATGGAAATTTTCAGAGTTTAAAACGTTATATAGAACGTGTTGGGATGGTCCGTACGGGTTTCTATCGATCGACAAAACGTTAAACGAGGGACGTTATATACATACGTTTTTATTTGATGATAATAACAAAAGAAAGAAAAAAGATAAATGGAAAACAAACGTGAAATAGTAAATCTTAAAAAACGTTTACGGGAAAAAATTTTGAATCAACGTTTGGACGAACGAGATCAAGAAGAATCTTTACAATTTAAACCCGTCGTTAGTACTTTGAAACCTACCATTGTTAATCCACCACCCGTAGCGAGTCCTGAGAAAGCGATTGCCGGTTTTCCAACGAGAAAACGACTAAAACGTATACGAATTATTACTCCCATAAAAAAACTTTATAAATCCGAGGATGAAGATGATGAAGAATGGGAAACCATGGTGAACGAGACGGAGAAGTTTGAATCGCCGAAACCTTCCGTCGAGCATTCAACTCTGATAGTGCTAGCTCCCAATCTTTCCGAATATTCGACTCCAGCTACGCGATCCGAATACGCATCTATCAGTACAGGTTTGAAAGTCACCCCCACACTTTCAGCAATACAAAACAGACGCATGTCGACGCCTCCAGAACTTCCAAACTTTCCAACCCTCAGATCTTTGGATAGTCTGTTACCTGGCCAAGTCATAGGCCAAACGGCGAAATATTTCCTGATGAAATTTTTCCAAAATCCCAAAGAGACCGATCCTGTCTTCGTACTGCAATATGACATGAAAACTGGAGAAATGAGCATCGCTAATAAACCCGTAAAAAAATTCGAGAACGACATAATGGTCGGTGGTAATCAGTACGCGGGAAGACGAGGACTTTAGAGTTTGCTGGTTTTTAAGGATTTGAAGGAACCGTCGTACGCTCCTGAAGTCAAGGCGAGTTACGGTTCTCTTTTAAAAAACACGCACGATATCTACCAAACCAACGATCCGGGCACTCGAAAACCTAGTTGAATCGTAGTGTCAAGTACGCGTTGATAATCAGTCCTATCTGGGAGGATATGAAAACGAACAAAAAGGGAACCGGTATGTTGAAAAAAAACCGGGAGCAGGTTGGATTACAGGTATTACGACGATCGTAACGATCTGGTTGAAAGACTGAGACTTTTGTACGGGTCAACCCAAGCGGGTCACGACGGTCACAGGAACGAAATGATAGAAATTTTATCGGAATTGGAACAACGACGGGTCATCACAGCTCAAGAAAAAAAGAACGCTTATCAGAATTTAAGTTTACGATAAAAAAATTTGTGTAATAAAAAAAGAGAAATCGGCCAAGATGAAGTATTGCGTGAAATGTAAACGATCCATACCTAACCGGTCCGAACTCCCTACTATTATTACATCGAAAAATAACAGAAGCATGGAAGTCTACTTTTCCGAAGTGTGAGGAACGAAACGAGCTTCCTTCATCAGGTCTGGGAAAGGAATCGTAAATAAAATCATAGACCATTTACCGGTAGAAGTACATTTACCTGTATATCAATACTGCGGACCAGGAACAAAACTAAATCAGAGATTAGCTAGAGGGGATCCTGGAATAAATAAACTGGATGAGGCGTGTAAAGAACAAGGCATTGCCTACTCAAAAACTGCAAATTTAAACAATCGGCATGTCGCCGATGAAATTCTTATATCTAAAGCTCAAAAAGTATGTAAGGATCGTTCGATCTCTTGGAGAGAAAAATTAGTCGCTGCGATCGTTAAAAAAATCATGGAATGGGAAGAAAAAAAACGACATGGATCAACTCGTAAACGAACTCAACAAACCGACGCGGAAACATTTTCCGAGGCGGAAAGTGATTGTGCGAAGTCTGATTGATCTATGGCAAGCGAACTTGGTGGAAATGATACCTTACTCTAACGTTAATAAAGGATTTAACGACCTACTGAATTGCATTAACGTCATGTCCAAGTTTTCTTTGGCCATTCCCCTTAAATTAAACTCCGGTGTAGTCGTTACGGAAGCCTTTAAAAGGATACTCAAAGGAACAGCACCCCCTAAAAATTTACAAGTTGATTTAGGCAGTGAATTCTAAAATAAAAACTTTAAAGCACTCCTTAAGGGTCACAACATCAACCTGTACTCTACCCACTCTGAGAAGAAAGCGAGCATTGTAGAACTTTTCTACAGAATGCTGAAAACTCGTATGTGGAAACAATTCACCAAGCAGGGGAACTACCAATGGGTACGCATTATTGATGAGTTAGTTTCACGGTACAATGACACGGTTCACTCCACAACTAAATTAAAACCGAGGGAAGTAACCAGATGTCACGAATCATTACTGAAAATTAAACCGAAACAATCGTTGAAAAAACCCAAATTTATTGTAGGAAACAAAGTCAGAATTTCTAAAGTTAAGAAAATTTTTGATAAAGGTTATTTACAAAATTGTACTAACGAAGTTTTAACAATCCGTAAAGTCCAAAAAACCGAATCTGTTACTTATCTATTAAAAGACGAATTGAACGAACTGGTGCTCGGAGGTTTCTACGAACAAGAAATTCAAAAAACTCTTGTCTCCGATTTACTTTTAGTGGAAAAAGTATTAAGACGAAAGAAAGGTACAGATGAGAAAATGCTCTACTTCGTTAAGTGGAAGGGATATGATTCAAAATTTAACAGCTGGACTGATAACATTAGCAGTTTATCTTTTTAAATACTTTCTACTTGATTTTTATGTACAACAGATCATATTAGCAGTTTGTCTGAATATTAATTTTCTTCTTTTAGCAGCGGCCATTTTCTCCAACCGAGATTTTCTCCGTTCGACAGTTTCTATCGCAAGTTTTTTACGGAAAGCAGCGGCCATTTTCTCCAACCTAGCTTTTCTCTGTTGAACAGTTTCCGTCGCACGTTTCTTACGAGCAGCCGCGGCTCTTTTCCTCTTATTAGCCACTATTTTTTTCTTCTTCGCTTTGTTTTGGTATTTCAGTGGCTGATGCTTCTTTCTCCTCATCTTTCTCCAGCGAAGCTTGCTCTTCAGCTTGTTCATCCTCCATCGGATCGATTATACCGTCTATATAATTATGTGCTATACCCATTCTGTAGTGACCGTGCGCTAACGTATTTATTCCATCATCCAACACGAATCTCTTATCATCGTAAGGAGATACGGAAGATTTTGAAATTTCAACCGTACCGAGCTG
>JAHWFP010243048.1:0-10881 GCA_023313725.1 Lithobius niger
AATATCAATTAGCTCTCACCCACAAAGATCTCTAGACAGACTGTTTCGCCCTTGTTTGGGCTCGTCAGTAGAGAATACTTTGTGGATGAGAGCTAGGCTACGCTTGCTAGGGCAAATAACAAGGGCGAAACGAATATGGTTTCAGCAAGCGAAATAGCAGAAACGTCTGCTTGTTTGGGGCTCCATTCAACTGAATGATTAAATGATTAAATGATCAATTGGTAAAAAATTGTCCTAGGCCTGGGTGTCAACCATTCAGTTCAATGGAGCCCCAAACAAGCAGACGTTTCTGCTATTTCGCTTGCTGAAACCGTATTCGTTTCGCCCTTGTCATTTGCCCGAGCAAGCGTAGCCTAGCTCTACTCCACAAAGTATTCTCTACTGACGAGCCCAAACAAGGGCGAATCAGTCTGTCTGGAGATCTTTGTGGGTGAGAGCTAATAGACACTGTACTTTTATCGGGTCTGACATCATTTTCAAGAAACAACATAACTGCCGCTTTTAGAAGGTCCAGTGACTAGCTGAGTTGCGTACAAATTCCCTTAAATCCTAAACCGTCGTTGGAAGAGTGGTGCACCTAATTCTTTGTTTCCACTCTTTTTAGACATGTATGCTGCAGGACGGTTTCCTTGGTGGAGAATTGATTTGAAGAAACTATACAAAGTCAGTAAAGTGATCATCAACAATAGAGGGCCTGCGGCTCAAGGTAAGGGGCTACTAGCTACAAACAGAGCTTGGAGGTGTTGACTACTATACAGTACGTTAGATATCCAGTAAGGAGTTCAGTAAATGGTCGATTCAACTCGGAAAAAACCACAGCAAAAAAAAGGAGCGGATTAATGAACTGAAGTCCTCTAGAACAGAGCTGGAGCAAAAGGGGGAGGAAGGGGCAGCCGCAAAGAAAGGGGCAGCCACCGCCGAAAATGTTGCTCCCCCCCCCCCCTCCAAAAGCAAAGTCGAAAAAAAGTTGAACTTTTGTAAATAATGTTCTTTTGGCAAGGGGTAGCCTAATATTGGTCTTGAAAAAATAATTTGTGGGTTGCAGCAGCGCAGTAGAATATGATATCGCGTACCCTCTGACTGGCAAGAAAACTCACGAGAACATGAATTTGGCGACAAATACTTAATTTTCGGCCCACAATTTGGAACTTGTTCACAATAAAAACGTTAAAACACTAAAAAAATGTGGGAGCTGTCACAAATTGTGGACTTCCTTTTGCAATGTTGAAAAATCAACCAATATGGCGGCTGCATGAAGCTCACAATTTGTGGTAGCTCCCACCTTTTTTATGTTTTAACATTTTTATTGTGAACAAGTCCCAAATTCCGGGCCGACAATTACATATTTGTTGCCAATTTCGTGTTCTTGTTCGTTTTCTTGACATTCAGTGGGCACTTCTATCATCAACTAAAGACAATTTTAATCCATCAAATGCAGACAAATATATTTGTCTCATGCCCACCTACCCCATTTCTTCATGTCAGATTCGTGTGTTTTCATTGTGTGTTCTCTGTAGCACCATAACAGGTTCGATTTTGGTATAGATTTGGAAAGAGGCGTGTAGGAGGGGGAGGTTGCAATCTGCAGTAAAATAGCGATAAAATGCGGTGCTCAATAAACTACTGGCCCTGGGCAATCAAACGCCTTGCTCCGGCACTGCTCTAGAATGATTTAAGGTTTGTCACTATCATTTCGTTATATTAAGGTTTAGAACGATTTCGGAGAGTCTGAGACTGAACGAACCCCCATATATAAACATGATGCTTAAAAGCTTTGTTACTATCATTTCGTTATACTAAGGCTTGGAACGATTTAGGAGAGTCTGGGACTGAACAATCCCCTCTATATAAACATGATGCTTTAAGCATTGTTACTATCATTTCGTTGTATTAAGGTTTGGAGCGATTTAGGAGAGTCTGGGACTAAACGAACCCCCATATATAAACATGATGCTTTAAGTTTTGGTTCTATCATTTCGTTATATGGAGGTTTGGAGCAGTGTGGGAGTCTGGGAATAATTGCTTGTTCTGCAAATCAAATCTCGAGAGCATCAGAAGCTATGCTTGTGATATACTGATGGCTTCGTGCCTTTGGGAAAATTACTTCGTATACTGGGCCCACTTTGAACTTCGTAGTTACCTGTCACACCATAGCACTGATGATTATGTCAACGCCAAAAACAAAAATAATCAATGAATATTTCACCAGACACACCAAATTCTGTGAACCTCACCTTTCAAACGAGTCGTTTCAGTACACACTCACACCGACAAGAAAGGAGGAGATTTCTTTGTTGCTAATGCGAATCACGGACCTTATTACTGCAACCCCACTAAGCCCAGTTCAAGGAAGTAAGCCAGAAAGATGATTGAACTCGGGGCTTATTTCCAGGGCCACACAGTCTGTCCTTTACAGATGTTGTCAGTGGTTCACGAATGCTCTAGTTTGGGCTGTAGTAGAGTGGCGTACTTCAGGAAGAGTAATTGCTGGTTAAGGGACTAGCTCCCAGAGTAAAGCTTAAGGGGGGCTGCAGGGCCTTTTATACCCAGAGCTGCAGCCAGAAGACACCACAGGTGGTGTAGGGCACTACCTGTAGCATATCTTGGTATCCCATGAGCCTTCTCAGCTAGCAGCAACCCCCTAGTGGCAAGGCAAGGCCAGCGCCACCTTGACCACTAAATTCCAGGGACTGGACCATACGTGAAAGTACATAGCATAACTGGAATACATTATTAATAGTAAGCAATACACATAGTACATAATATGGAGCCATATTATCAAGGTAAAGAGGCATACTAAGGCCCTAGCTTATGGTATGGGAGAAAATAGGGGAAGCTGTACAAAACCATCGTTGCACTACTCAAATATAGACTTAATCCCACAAATATAGGCCTAATTGTTTATATGTGATCTGCTTTTTTCTAGGCAACCGTTACAAGCTGAAAATATCTTCCTGCATTTTGCTGTAATATTCGTTATGCAATCAAGGTTACATTTTTTGTTCAAGCGACTGATAATTTTATCCCCTCCTTTCTCGTATCATCTACCCCTTCAAAAACAATCATTTTTGCCTCTCACATTCTTTATCTCCGATCCCCAAAAGTTGTCAAATCAGTGAAGGCACAGCTGGTTAACAGCAGTTTTCTCGCTTGCATTCCCCAAATCTGCTAAAGATTGCTTTGTTAAAATATATGCTAATGTAAATTAGAGAGCTGATTGCTGAAATATAGGCACACTCGCGTAATTATATGGCTTATTATACTATGTGATCTACTTTTATTCTAAGGCAGTTATTGCAAGTGAAAATGTCTTCACTGCACTTTGTTGCAATAATGTATGTTACATTTATCTGAACAAGTAACTGATAATTTTATCCCCTCCTTTCCGATATCATCTTCTCTCCCCATAATGATCATGTTTTATACTCCTCATAACTCATTCTTTATCCCAATCCCACAAAACTCTCAAATCATTGAAGCGCAACTGGTAAAAAAAGGTCCCCCCCCCCCTTTTGCTTTCCCTAACTCTGCTAAAGATAGTGTAACAGCTTATTCCGATTACATTCTGTACAGTTATACATTGAACTTGTGGCTAAATTAACATAAAGATTTAATACATTTTGGAAGTCGTAGGTTTTGTCTTACCCTTTCTGCGTATATCTGCAACAGCCACATCAATAGAGAGGCGATTGGGAAGAGGGCGTTAACGCAGTTTTGAGAAAATGTCCCATCTTTGTTATGCGATAATTATTGATGATGTCATCGTCCAGCTAACACTGCAGATTTTCTGTTAAGAGATAATTATTGATGATGTCATCCTTTGGATAACACTACAGCAGATGAAACCCTTCTTTCCATTATAAAATAATTATAGATGATGTCATCCTCTGGAGAACACTGCATCAAATGAAACACTCCTTTCCATTACAAGATACTTATTGATGATATCATCCGCCGGATAGCACTGCATCGGTTGAAATTTCCCCTTCCCTCAGCTTTCAATTGATCATAGTTATTTTCAGAAATTAATTTTCAGTCTGTCTTTCTTCCAGGTCTCCTTCACGATATTCAAATTCGAGTTGGTACTGAAGACATTGGCACTGGAGATAACACCGGCAAAGTTTGGGATAAGAATTCTCTTTGCACCGAAAAGAGCGGTATCCTCTCAGCTGGTAGAAATGAACTACGTTGCAGTGAAGAGGTCAAAGGCCAATTCTTATCCATTCAAATAACAAAAGAATGCACCGAAAGGTGTATCCTGTATGACACCAATGTTCTTTCTCTTTGCGACATAGAAGTCGTTGGCGTCGAGTAAGAGCCCATTCAAGAGCAATTTCTTCGTCACTCACAAACGTACAAACCGACGTAATTTTGACGCAATCATTGTCATATCAGCACACGACATTGCCAAAGATCACGGTTAAAATCACGTTGTATTTGAGGTTTGCATCTGTAATTCTGCAAGCGCATCAATAGGCATGGCCGGCACCGTGGGATTCGTGTTGTAAATCTTGTTGGGACTTGTTTTTAGGCTTATGTGTTGCATTCAGTTTGGCATGTTTAACAAATCGTCTCAGTGTGTCTTGAATCATAAATCGTGAATTGTAGCTGCGTCTATCATGTAGGGTAGGGGTCGTTGTATTTATTTCGTTATTTCCTGTTGTGTATGTCTTAATAAATAAGGAATAGACGTAGCATGTGCACGTGATGTGTGGTGCATAAGCGCTAGTTTTAATGTAATTCTGTTTGTGGGTGAATAAAATTTTTTTGATCCAGTTCATCAGCAGTAAACAGCCCCTGTTCTCTCTTTCTTATGTTGCATTTTCAATGCTTGGCTATAGGCCTTGCTCAACCCTAATTTTGAGCGGTTCCAGTCAGCCGATCTGAAGGCGTATTTTTTGGCCTACTTGCCGGCCACTGTTATTTCAAATCCACATGATAGTAAATTAATGTTATTGCCCGCTTATGAATAGTCCTAAGTTTGTTTCAAACTAACCCTCTAGGTATATATAAACCCTGCATCGAACAGACTGTAGATTACTGCAGTGCCAACACTATTATTAACTGGAGGCGGCTCTCTATTTTTATAGTCTGGTGGGTTTATGGCAGTCTCGCATATGAGTAAAAGATGGTGTTTTACGTTCAATCTGTGTCATGGACTCTTCGCTTCGCGTCATCTATCAGTCTGTCACGCGATGGCCAACTGAAACACGTTTACCGCCTCGAGAGGTTTTTGTGCTGCATTGGCCTGCAGTGAATAATCCACGGATTCCATTCCATTTGGATAAAATATGCGTTAGACTTGCACCTTAAGTGAATGTCTATTGAAATATCGATAAGTGTAAGGTATTTTGAGTTGCTAAAAGTTTTAATCTGTTATCTATTCAAATAACAAACGAATGCACCGAAAGGTGTATCCTGTATGACACCTATGTTCTTCCTGTTTGCTACATAGAAGTAGTTGGCGTAGAGCAAGAGCCCATTCAAGAGCAATTTCTTCGTCACTCACAAACGTAGGCGATTGTTTATCACCTCTGGCAGCCACCCACACACGAACCTACAAATTCCACGTCTGTATCCTAAACACGAATGCAGATAACCCATTACGTAACCCTGTCTCAACTCAAACGTGACCCACAAATGAGGATTTTTTTAGCGCTGGTTTCCCAATGAGCCTCCATGTTAGAAGCTAAATCAGGTTTAGTTCGAGCTGTACAGAGAATCCCATTTTCAACTAGGATTTTAGGCAGAAAGAGAAAAACCCCACCCTATGCATCAGAGCCACAACTACATTTCGGGGGCCCCGGGGCAAACCAGAAAAAAACGAGGCAGGGCTTCTTTTTTCAAAAGTTTCAGAACCCTTTCTTTCCCACTCAGATATTTACCAACTTTTTGTAGTTTTCATCTCATTTTATTTATAATATGTTGGCTGTACTTTTCGGCCCTTTCCCCATCAGTGCGGGGCCCAGGTACGTGCCCAACACTCTCCCCCCCCCCCTCTCGACTGCTGCCCTGCTATACATGGATCACGCTTGAAGTAATAAGCCTGGCACATAACTGACAACAGTACGAAGACCAATAGTTACACGATTTTTAATTGTTGCTTTCAAAACGTAAAAATTGGCATAAACACAGAGAGGACTGCTTGCTTATTCCTACCAACAATTCATTCAATTTTTATAGTTTAAAAAATGAAAATTGTCGTCGAATTAACTGCTGAGGTTATGTCAGGACAGAGAGGGACCATTTTTAGTACGAAATACATGCTGCAATCGACACGAGCACGAGTGATTTCTGGTGCCTTTTTCTTCAATTGCGATAATATTATTGCAATGTAAGTAAGGCTGGCATGGTTGAATGCCAACCTAAATTACATTGCAACAATTACCGTAATTGAAGAAAAGGGCACCGGAAATCACTCGTGTTCGTGTCGATTGCAGCATGCAATAGATCTTAAGTACTTCGTAATGGGGGGGGGATGAGGCTTAATGGCGCGTCGACAGCTTGGTCATTAGCGCCAACCTAAGTCACAGTGCAGTGGTCCGGGTTGCCACTGCACCACACATAACAGAGATATTATTCAAACCCCTAATCTACCATCTTCGTAATGGTTCAGTAGAGATGGTAAGTACAACTTAAGAGTATATGACTGTATCTGTGGTGATAATTATCATAAAATAAAATAAAATAAAAAGCGTTGTACAATAAATCGCAATTGCTACATCAGTTTATTTACATCTATCGGTAAAGTGCAGCCGAAATAAAATGCTAACAATGTAGTCGTAATATGAATACAAGGTTTCTTTCACGTATGTTTGACCTGCACTGCATTTTTACTTTTTCGGGCAGGTTTCTGGAGCGACAGGGCATCGAAGTGGACTTAATTTTTTGAGTAATTCTTCAGTTGTTTTTGTAAAGTCCACCATGTTGGGGACCTGTTCCAGTTCTTTGGGCGTGTCTTTGGAGAAGACGAGAGGGCTGTAAATTCCCATGTACAGTTCACTTGCGATGTTTTCCACCTGAAACCATCCAAAGCAGAGTGTTAGGACGTTTACTGCAAAAAAATAAAAAAAAATTGTTGACGTTTGCAAAACATAATTATAGTGTCCGCGGCCTATCTTGAGTTCTCTGCAGAACGAACACAGATAGTCGATTGTACGTTTTCAGTAGCAGAGTGCCTTGTTGATATCCAAGATGGTTACAAAGACAATGGCGGCCATCGATTAAAGCCATCCCCTCCAGGAAGACTCATCCATCCCCCCTTGCAGGACTCAAGATACGCCACGCACACTTTACATATCTACCAGGTATAGAAAAAGGTAGCACACGGACTACCTCATGAAGTCTTCTGACATTACGCAGAAACATTTTACGCCCATATTCGGTATGTGGCAGGGTTAAATTTCGGCTGAACCGGTAAGTAAGCCCTTCCAATGGTTTTAAGAATAACGATCGCCACCACTGAAAAACCTAATCGTAAGGGGAGATTTGTGTTGTTTAAAATAACATCTTGCAGCCCATCTGCTTAGAACTACCATGCCCGTTAGCAAGTATAATTTAACCCTACCAAAAACATTAACAGACCAATGAAATATTGCTCTGTACTGATGGGTTTCAGTGGTCGATTGGTATTTTTCTGAACTGCTTTATCATAAATATTTTGTGCCATTCTATGCCCGACAAATTCATAAGTGACGTTTTCATGGTGAATGACATTAAATAGTTATGACGTCCACAGGCGTAAGACGTCCTCAGAACGGGAGTAACACACTTTACGAAAAAGGACAATTAACACATTTTTTCAAAACTTTTTTTGTGTGGGGGAGGGAAGTTGATTAGTACTTTTGTATTGATCCCATGCTCGGTTGGGGTCCCTTTGTTGTCCCCCACTCCTGATAGGACGCAAGGGCAAACAAATAGGGCATCTGGGACTAAAAAAGGTCATTTGGGGGAAAATTGGGGGGGGGGGGCGTGCGTCAATGTGCATACGCCCTTGGTGACGTCACTCCAAGTCTGATTTAAAAATGAATACGCGTTCGGAATACGTCCACAGCGACTTTAGACTAAGTTTGGTCAAGTTAGTCTGTCCTCTGATTGCCAAGGCGACTGTCAGACATTTTTCAATGCGGGTCGTATTATTGTTACCGTGCAAACACTATACCAGGTAAAGGTGTTACCGAATAAGGACGAAGGGAGGACTAAAAGTTGGATGAGAGTAACAAAAAAATATACCGAGTTTTCCCGAATTTTACCGAAATTTCTCGAATCTGATCAACATATGCTTTTATACCGCTACAGCATTCCGAATTTGTCTCTTGACTTGTTCTCGACTTTCTGTATTTAAAAACCGTAGCACACGAATGACCTTGAATCATAGTTTTAAGTCAGACAGTCAATCCGACAATCTACATAATAAAAGCGGTAATACGGAACTATACTCTGTTCCACATTATGTTTGCAGGAAACTCTGCATGACGCCTGGTTTCCTTGCACTATGAGCGCAAAAACATGTCGCTATCACATTTGTAGACTCTACACAGATGGTGTTAGATTCTACGAATGGGATTTTTAAGTGTTTTTGCGCTTGTAGTGAACAGAAATATGGCGTCGTAGTCACAGTTTCCTGCAAACATAATGAGGAATAGATTATAGTGAGGACGAAGTGACGTCAGGGAATTGTTACTTAGAAGAGGAGGAAATGACGTGACGGAATAGACGATAGCGAGGAGAAAATGACGTCAGGGAATTGTTACTTAGAAGAGGAGGAAGTGACGTGAAGGATATTGTTGTCGTTGCCCTGTAACAAGTTCTTTTTCCAAGGTAGCAATGAATAAGCACGAGTCTGACCCGATTCATTCTTGGGACGGCAGCAAAGGAAAACGGGCGAGCGTCCGGCAGGATGGAAAGTATTATCGAAGCCCTGTAACTATCAGTAAGAAACTAAACATGATCACATTTTATTATACGTTTAAAACTGTTTTTTTTTCCCATAAAGTTAGTATAGCGTAGTGGTTTGGGCGTCATCCTACTAATCTGAAAGTTGTGAGTTCGAATCCCGTCCAAGCAGCGAAAATGGGTTATTCAATTTAAGACAGGTCGTAGGTGACAGTAGGGAGGTATAACTTAATGCATAGCTAAAAGAAGACAGTAACACCTTAAATGTTAATGGTATATTACACCTTCGTGTGTCTCCTAAGGCCGTTGAATCTGTGTATTCAAAATCTAATTTGTATTTTACTCAAAGAAGAAAAAAAAACCTTCCGTCAGGGAAACTATCCACCTGCATGATGAAATTCGGACAAAGAAACTGACAGAATGGCTTTTCTATGCTTCACTACAAACATCGGTGAAAAAAGAGTCACGGTGAAAAAAGAGTCGATTTGTGGCAGTGAAAAAAGAGTCGATTTAAGGGAAAATGATACAATTCAGACGTTGCTGTCCCATGATGCCTTGGGATACCCGGACAGAGAAAAAGCGACTGTTCTCTTGAACCACCTTCGTTTGTGGTGTAAAGTTGCAGAAAAGTATTGAATTTACGTTTTCAAATAAGTTATTTTTATTTTTGCATTGGTTGGTGTATCATGGATATACGTGGCAGATTTAGCCTCATTTTCTCCATTTCAGCGAGCGATATTTTTATTCGAAAGTCATGTCGGCAAATGAACATGACTATTTTCAGTAGCGTGAGTCTCGTGATTCCGTCCTGCCTACGCACAGAATTTCAGTTTGATTAGAGCATTCTGACAAGATTACATGACAGCATTTGATGTTCTAGTCAATTAGTATTTCAGCATAAAAATGTATATGTGTAGTACTATATGTGTATAAAACTTAGGGATGGGTAGGTTTCACTTTTTTGATTTCGGTTTCGGTTTTCACGCCCAAAAAACCTCGGTTTCGGTTTCGGTATCGGTTTTTTGCCACCATCCACCCCAACCAGATTTTCCTAATTTTTTTTCTTGCAACAGTTTTATTACTAGCTTCAACTTACTCCTGCTTTCACTTTCAGCAGCGTCGTAGACCGTGGGTATAGCTGTTGCAACATTTTCCTCTACTATTTTCGTTTTAATAGCTAGGAGCTTTGCTGTCATTTATACGTGGAAAATGATAACTATTAAAAAAAATGTAAAACAACAAATAATTTTTTTTATTTTCGAACACCGTACGAAAAACCGACAGAAAATCCGATTCGGTTTCGGTGTCGGTTTTCAGTAAAAACCGAAAATTCGGTTTCGGTTTTGGTTACCGACCCATCCCTAATAAAACTAGGGCGTCATCAGTTACACTGCTGACAAAATGTATCGAAGCAATTGGAAACAACCTGTGTTGCATTGAAGACAGCGTTGTGGTTCACCTTGTTTTTTCCTCCATTTGCTTTCGTAGCGTGACGCCGGATGGCGTTGTGCGGTTGCGATGAGCGGTTTCCGACTTTCATTTTCAGCTTGGAGCCGATGCCCTGGGCCGATGTCCTTTTCGCGCTTCGGAAGCTACAGGGGAGCAAATAGGTGAGCAGCTCACCACACCTGTGCATTTTGTTACCTTAATTATTCCTTAAAGGCCGGTTGCCACCAAATTAGCATTGCAGAAGCAGCACTTTGGAGTTCTCTCTCGCAGGAAGCAAAAGAAGCACAAAGCAAAACTTTTAATTAAACGCAACAAACAAGCCACGTGACTCCGTTATTATTGAGTAAATATTTGGTACGCCCTCGTTCACCTGGCAACAAGCTGTAAAAATTAACGATGTTAGTGTCACTAGATGGTTTTCTTCATATTTTTTCGTGGCGTCATCTAGTGGCATCAGTATCGTTAATATTTAATGCTTGTTTCCAGGTGCACGAGGGCGTACCAAACTTTTACTCAATAATTAAGGAGTCACGTGGC
>JAHWFP010243051.1:0-21469 GCA_023313725.1 Lithobius niger
CATTCGGGGCTTACTCTATATCATCTCTTCATACACAGTGATCATGGTTGTATAATAATGAAATAAATTCATTCAGTGCTTACGCCATACCATCTCTTCATACATGGTGAATTGGTGATCATTGTTATATAACAATGAAATAAGCCATTGAGAGCTTACTCCATATCATCTCTTCATACACGGTGATCATGGTATTCATAGAATCCAGGAGTGTTTGAATCTATGAATACGGAAGGCCTTTCGCAGAATCGTTTCGTAGAAGTGAGGAACTCGAAACTTCCGATGTTTCCAAGTTTTGAGCCCCTCACTTCTGCGAAACGGTGTTAACATTATTTTTCTTTATATAAAGCTGAAGCTGCTCTCAGTCTGAGGCATGAAAGGTCTTCTGTTTTAGTAACTTCTGGCATTATTTCGTTAGATTTAACATAAGATGAGCGATTTAACCAACAGTGAAATGGTTATATAGGGTGGTCCAAAAATCTGGATTCTGCAGTGTAGTACACTGCTGAATAGTAATGACACATCAGGATTGATTTAATGACCCACAAATGCAATGAACTTGGCCATTGTAAACATCCGAGAGTAAGGTGTAACTTGAAGATTGTGGAGGAACAGAATTATAACAACCCAAAAAGCGCAATGAAAAATCTGTTCCAAAGTAGCAAGAGATGTGGAAGAAACAAAATGTATGGATGATAGCTTCACTGCATGTATCCAAGTAAATCAGTACAAAGTTAAGAATTACACCCTTCTTGCGTCACTGCTTTATACACCGCTAGCATGCAGTGAAGCTGTTACTCTAGACTTTTGGACCACCCACTATAATGTAGTAAATGCTATCAGTGTCTAAGTATGGGATTATCGTTAACCATTTCATTTAACACTAGTGGAGGATTCCATGCTGAGCCTGGCTGTGATATCCTGTACTAAGTGTTAGGGTTTTAGTTTCTTTCTAGTATGAATTCTAATTTGGAGTAGTACACTTCGTCTTACGTCAGACAAATTCTTCTAACTAGGTACAAAAACACACCTAAAGAGAAACTATCGACCTTAGTAACTGCACAGCCAAAGCACGATCTTATAGTATAATCTCATACTTACCTGACGGAAACGAGATTATAAATATTTCAGACTGATGTTCTTACATGTTCTTGCTACTGCCTGCAAGAAATGTCATAGTGGAGGGTTTTAATCAGGCTGAAACTAACCGGGTTCAACTGTCCTGCATCACCTCTTCTCAAATATTATTCTTAATTGATTGTTGACAGAACTCACACGACGCCGTTGGTTATCATATGGGATATTACTTAAAGTGTAATGGTAGGAACTAAACTTTTACTTTACTTTACTCTACTACTTGAGCATTGGGACCTACAAGTCAAGTGCTCAAATTTAAGAATTTAACCTACACCTACATCAAACTACTCTTACTCGTGCCTCACGTAAAAAAAAAATGGTTCATACAAACACTGGATGACAAGTCGTTCAGAATTTAATTTTGAATTTGAATTTATTACGTGAGTCTAATCGGCCCTAATGCCATACACTCTTCTCTAACTTACATACTAACTAAAAAAAAAAAGGAATTTGAGTTGACTTTATTACAGAGTGCTAAGACAGCCATGACCTCCCAATAAAGAAAATTGTACTCACAGCGTCCTAAAACACAGTAGGGAACAAACTCCAGACCATAAACTGCACTATACAAATTAAAACTACAAGCCACAAATTAACAACTACAAACTACACACTAGATGCTCACAAACTCTCAAATAAACTATAACTACAAAACTGTTCTCAGAGGACCTGTACAGAGAGCAGACCAGTCTCGCCAGTCCATCGACTACTAGTTAGAAACTATCTCGTTGCACTGCAAAATCGCAGACAGCTCACAACACAAGCAGCCCCCAGAAACAAATAGCACAACACTTTATAACAACGATGCATTCAACTTTTTGCAGGCCACACCACACAGCAAGCCACGATGTACTTCATGCGTAGGACACACCAGCAGGAAATGTTCCACTGACTCCCACCCTACCCCGTGCACACACGTTAAGGTGGGCCAAAGAGGCTTCACATATACATATCCATTTAGCATAACGTACCCAGTACACAGACGGATTGGTAACTATGCCTTCTCTTATGATAGACAAGCCAGCTCCTGCACAATAGCAGTTAAGGGATGGATTCCAATTAGGTCTCGGCCTCAAACTTCTGCTAGCCAGTCATTCTATCCTTCACGCACCCATGCTGCCACAACAGAATAGAAGGCATGTCCTCCACCCCACAGCAGCTCGTAACACTTTCAGTCCCCACCAAATTGTTAGCACTGGGTAACTAGGTCATTTCCTCATTGCCCCACACTGTGGCCTGAAACCCAAAAAACACTACACTTTTCCCAGAATAAACGACGTTTAAACAGTTTGAACCCAATCTCCAGGACTACTTTACACTGGACGTTCAGGAGTCGAAGGTT
Organism: Lithobius niger; assembly: GCA_023313725.1. Classification (NCBI taxonomy): domain Eukaryota; kingdom Metazoa; phylum Arthropoda; class Chilopoda; order Lithobiomorpha; family Lithobiidae; genus Lithobius; species Lithobius niger. The sequence continues at coordinate 2,480 of JAHWFP010243051.1, forward strand.
ATCTTTCAAGAAGAGTAGCACTTCCTGAGAGGCTGTCCTCATCACGTAATATTCCACCTAAAGTCCAATCCCAGATCCAGCGTAATCGAGATTGCAACCAGTACAGCTAGGAAAATACTAAGAATTACACCCAGGCACTGCCCAATTGAGATCTTCAGAGCTGTGACAGAAAGCTATATTACCAAATCACAAATCAAGTTTAAACGAAGCATCACATTAGATAGACAACTCGCCCGCAACTGAGTAGGTCCCGCTGCTACAAGATTGCTTCTTTTCACATACAACGACACATCAACACAACTAGCCACAATCGTGGACCAGATCCGTGGATCTACCATGCACACTGGTATGTAGTGCAGAGAAGCCAAAAGTGCACAATATCAAACACTACCCGATGTTTCGAGCTGACTCAAGCTCATTATCAACGGAACAAAAGATACACTTAAAATTTATATTTATTTGAGATTACTGTTTGAAGCCATCCACCAGCGGAAAGTGATCAAAACCCTGAATACACTCAATAGTCGCCACTTTTTCTTGTGCTTTCAAGCACAAAGACGTCACTCTTCTTCCTGTTTTTTAATTTTTTTAATTTTTCTTTTTTTTCTTTTTACTATGTTCGAATGTGGTTTTGACTTAGGCAGCTTTGCCTGCATTCTTCTGCCTGTTTGTACTTTTTGCAATTTTAAGTGTATGTTTTGTTCCCTTGATAATGAGTTGGAGTTAGCTCGTAACCTCGGGTTTGTATTTGATATTGTGCACTTTTGGCTTCTCTGTGCTACACACTCAGTTCAAGTGCTTACATTTTCCTTCAGCACACTGGTACACATAACTGAAACTTTCCCATACCAGACTCATTCATAAATTCAATCGCTGCACCTGCTATTCCAAGCAAACTGAGATCCCGCCGACCAATTTACCATAGGCGAACACCTCCAACTAAGTCGGACCTTCCTTGTCTGATTCCCACCATAACCAGTTTAATGAGCCATGAGCCCACTATGGCTCGCCTCAACATGCGTAGCTGACACAGGCATTGGGAGAATACATGTCAGAGTCACTCTTACACACACATTCACCCCAACTTTAACTACGTGGAGTAACACCATCGAGCCGCACTGGAAAGGAAGCTGGAAATCCAACCGGGACTGTACTAATGCAAAGAACACACTTTGCAACACTGACGTCTTGTAAGTCAAAACTCCTCCCCACCAAACTGATACGAACACTGCACAAATATCAGAACCTCCTTAACCTCTGCAGTCCAATACAAATGTGCACCCAGCATCACACCAAGGTGACTAACTTAGTTTGACACCTAAACCTGCTCCCTCTAGAACCGTTCCCTAAGTAGAAATGCACTGCCTGTGACTTGCCTGCAAAGACACATTCATACCGACTGTCCCAGGCACAACCTCATTCTCTGCTCCTAGAATTGCCTCAACAGACCTCCCAACAATCCAGAAGGCAACATTGTCTGTGAAAGTGCCCATGTTAGCAGATCGTGAAAGGATGCATAACAACAAATTGAGAAAGACTGTAAACAAGATGGGATCAAACAACTTTTTTTGAGAAGTCGTCTAGTTGAAGTTTGCTGAGTGGTGTAGGAACCACTAACCCGAATAACAACGACCATTTTCAACTTCGTACAGTTGTGTAGCTATGATTAAATCGTTAAGGTAGTTATCGGTATGTGACGCGAGAAAGGAAACCTTTCTTTTGCAGTATTCAATAAACAATTATAAAACCTTAAAACAGTTTTTTTTTAGCTAGAGTCGGCAAATGGAGTCAGTAACGAGTTTAGCTAGAGTCAGTAACGTGTCTAGCACTCTCATAAATGTATTACTGACCCCAAAGATAGATCAGGTCATTGAGGACTACTGTCACTGGAACTGCATTGTAGGCGGCCCTCACATCCCCAAAATGGCCAAGACCACCATACCGTTATCCTACGTCTCATGCATATCGGTCTCTGGCAAGAGGATAGCATCTTGAGGTCCTCGTGATCCAGGAAATCTGTGCTGCATGCAGACTCTTAGACGCCTCCATACCGTTATCCTACGTCTCATGCATCTCGGTCTCTGGCAAGTGGATAGCATCTTGAGGTCCTCGTGATCCACGAAATCTGTGTTGCATGCAGACTCTTAGATGCCGCCATGTACCACGATAGGCTACTGCAGACCGCCCTCAGATATTCCAATGCAGGAGAGCAAAGCCATAGTTCGATAGCAATTCGACTTGAATTGTTTCTTTCGTAGCTTAAACACCAGCACAAGAATAGCAATTTAGCACAAATTTAACAGCTCCACTCTAGCACAATCACTTAGTGTTCGCAAATCACCATTCACCACACCATGCATCCCTAGTGATCCGTTGGGACATTTGGCCAACATCGTTGCAAATTCCGGTAAGGAGAATAGCTTTACATTCTATTCTCAAAAAAATTGTCAAAGGTTGAATCAATCTCCCCGTCCTCCGCAAGCAGTTCACCCCGACCCCCAGTGCAGACAGCTGCAAAGTGATTATATGCCTCTGCCAATAATCGACCTTACAGTATGCTAAAACCAGCACCACCCTTTAGGATGCACATGTAAACCTAGCGAGGAAGTGTTGTATAAAACCAGTAGTTCGACTCTCCAACTTGCATGTACACTGTAATTTAATTAAAAGTTTCAAAATTTTCAGTCGTCATGGGGGACGTTCTCAAGGAGATAGCTTCAAAAAATACAAGTAATATAAAATACGCAACAGAAATATGCAGCAAACTTACAAAGGAGTGCTACTGCCAACCCAGGTGCATTGCAGTGTGTTAGATAATTGCACTAATTTGTCTACCGGATGTACCAACTTAAGGATTAAGAATCATCACACTACGTACACGATACTTAAAAAAGCATTCCAGGTGGTTCTAGTCGCAATGAGTTGATACGTGTGACGTCATCAACTCTGTTCCCACCACATTAGCACGATCAGCCATTCAGTGCTACAAGGAAGCGTATCTCAAACATGTGACTGGCGGATTTGTAAACACCGAAGTTTTTTTTTTAAATAAGATTTTTGTTTACAATTTTTAGCCGCTTTTGTCAAAACAACAACAATATGATAATAAAACAACGAAAAAATCATATACTTTAACCGTATAGCAAACAGAGATTATTATTTTTTATTAGTTTCCGTTTTTCGAGCAAGCCACCAGTAGCGTATTATAGATGCGCTTCCCTGCAGTGTTCTGATTGGTTGACCACTGATCGTTTTACTTTTGTTATATTTTTAACCTAAACAATACTGTGTATCGGATTAACAATATACTTTATTATTAATAATGATTGGTTTGTTGGACTCATTTGGTCATAAAGACCTTTAAATTTCTGGCTGGTATTCTATACAAACTGTTGCCATAGCTGCCATAGCTGCCATTGCGCGCTGCAATCACACGCTGCAGTGCAGCCTTGCCGCTGCGAACCAAGTCTGTAACGTCACTTCTCTAGCATGACCGAGCTGTGTCTGCCTATGGCCTGAACCAGAAGTAGGATTGCAACCCGGAAAGAAGCCTGTTGGCGCATCTGGTCCTACCACGTGTATTTTGTTCTTTGCCCCGACTCGCAGAGCTAGACATAATTGCAAGGGTGTAATAAGTGCCAGATTTGTTTCCACCTTTCATGCGTGGGTATGATTGAGTCAAGTAGTACATCATTCTGGAGTTACTACATGTAATCGTATAAGATTCCAAGTTTTTATAGATAATTGCATTAGGCTCCGTAAAAACTAGGGATCTTATATGCAAATGTGTATTGCACATGTTTAAGTATTGCATTTGAATTAGTATTAGATTAGTACTGATTTGATACATAAAGTATTGGTATATAATAAATAATTTACTATGCAATTTGATTGCAAAGAGGAATAGTATACTTTGTAAGTAGAATATTTTATTTGGGAAAGCAGTCAGTGGCAATTAATTGTCCATCCTTGGCCCGTGCATTATGAACAAATTTACTTTTTATTAATTTTTTTATTTTATATGATTGCATGTAACAAATCCAGAGTGATGAACTTAATCATACCCACACATGGAAGGTGGAAACAAATCTGGGCCTGACTCCCTTGTTATTATGTCTATAGCTTTATGAGCCGGCACATCCAGAGCACGGCAACGCAGCTAGGTGGGTAGTACCATTACTTTGTTAGTTTTGTACATATTTTCGTTGCATATTTTGTATTACTTTTTTTTAAGCTGTTTCCTTGAGTACGGCCCCCCAGGTGGAGAATTTGGATGCTCTTATGAAATTATAGTGTTTGTGCGAGTTGGTGAGTCAAACGCCTGGTTTTACTGTGCCCTGTAGGAGATACTAAATGCTACACCTTGATTAACGAGACACCTTGATATAGAAGAATATAAGCAGATACCAAACTAGAGTTAGCAGCACCTTTGTCTCAGCTGCAGTGCCCACAAAATAAAACTACAGTTCGTCGAATGCCTCTTAAAGCAATGAAGGCACGCCTCCTTACACACACAGTGATTCTGCACTGAGGAGTCAGCCATGGTAGGGATCGTGTACAATTCTTTGTTCTCTTCTTTTCATGTAAGCCATGCAGTGATAGGCCACACTGGCTTACCTTGCTACAATACGATACTTTTGCTGAGCTTGACCTCACCTCAGATGCACTATCCGCAGACATAGTGTGAGTATTGCCACCAGTGACCTAGGCCAGCAACCACCACAGGTACGTGTTCACTGCTCACTACCCCTCAGGTCGTGTCACCACCATATATAAGGAGTGTAGAGTTTTAATGAATATAACACCAGTCCAATCATAGACTCTTGAACACCGTGACCATAACCCCGAAAAAAGGTTGGTGCCCCATCATTAGCCCCGAAAATCCATTGTTCGCAATAGAAGCCGCAATCACCGAACATTTTGGTTGGTTGTTGCAGCCACCCAGGAGGGATGGTGAGCATTCAGGTTCCACCAGACAATCAGTGGTTGAGGCAGAACCCTCAACCATTGCTCCACTCCCATGCCTCCCCACCCCACCTCTTCCACACTGGTTGTGTTGGGATCTGAAGCAGGCTATGCGACGTGAGACTGAATGGCCATCATTATCCTGACTCTGCCAAACCCAGTTTAGTGTTCAAAACCTGGCAACCAGACACAAGCATTCCTTGGGAGACACATCTCAGCAATACCCAACACATCGACTCAACCTGCCGCTCTCCACTTCAAAAATGTTTTCCACCAATGCCCCTTACATTCCAACAGCCAATGCTGTATGAAAACACTGCCATCTGAGTTGTACCAGGATCCGTTTCCACCACCTCTGTCCAAGAGCCCAGAGCCTCACTTTCAAAACAACAACAGAACGTGGTCTCACTGACTTTAGAACCACTGGGGTTTCCACTGACTGGTTGCTGCTCCAAACACTTCCACCTCCACTGAATTCCTCTTCCCCATTAGAGGTTGCCTTCATTCAGCAACTACTGCGACATCTACTACATCCCCCAAACATACATCCGTCACATCAGTAGGTCCATCATTAGGATACCAGAGCTGCGAACTGGTTCTGCAATGACAGCTGTGCTGCTGCCTTCACTTTTGCGCCACCGATAATCCCGAGCTACTAGCCTTGTGTTTTTTTTCCCACAGCCCGGCAGGGCTTCCTTTGGTCACCATGCCAGGCACTTTACTCTTATCCACACTGCCCATATTTGGCTACTCGTCAGCTGACTGAGGCACTGGTACAGAAGAAAAAGGATCTTGCTGACACAAGTTGTTGTAAGTCACTACCTGCACTGACAGACAATCACTGTGAGAATGACTGCGATGACTCGTTTAGAACAGATGCAAGTGCTGGGATTGACTCCACACATGGGGCAAAGAGCAGACAAAAGTTCACACCCTCGGACAGGAAGCTCAATCAAAAAAGTTGGGAGAGGGGTTTCAATTAAAGCATACACCCAGTAACAACCCGAAGGCAATCATTCAGTACCACTTGAACGCTGTGGGTCGCCGGCTTGGGGCACGCCTTAAGAACCCATAGGTGCAAAGAGATACTTTAATAGCGGCTAATTCCCATCCCCAGGAGTGCTGCAGATCCAGGCAAACCCCAAGATATCTTACACTTGCTGTTCTCTGGACCACCAAAGTCCCAACTTGAGGGACACAGTGAGAGGTGGTTCCTTGAAGAAAATCATAAGCTCAGTTTTGGCCATGGAAAGGGAGAAACCCCTGACTGCCAAAAGTTATTTAACCATGGTCACAACAGCCGGTAGTGTGGCGAGAAAGAAGGCCAAGTCCCTACCCAGATCCCCCACCCACACAGCACTGTCATACGTTTAGGTGACAACATTAGAGTGCCAACTCAGCTCGACAAGAACCTCATTAATGGCCACCGTGAAAAGAGTAGGGCTGAGGCAGCTCCCTTGGGGGAGGCCCGGGCTGTGTACCCCGGACCAATACCTGCCTGCCCCACATGGGTAGCAAACTGCCGGACACCAAGGAGTGCCAGGACTGCTTTGGCCAGTCCATTGCTAACCCCCAGCGAGAGCAGAACAAACCCGACCATGTTATAAGCCAGTTTAATGCCATGAAACACAATGGCAACAATGCGATCACTCGCCTAAGCATCGCCGATCACCAACCCCAAATGCAGAACCGCATTCTGCACCACTCTACTCTTTCTGAAGCCGAATTGAGCCTCATAGCACTTACCTGAATCCTCTATGTCTAAAACAAGACAAAGGGTCCGTGTACAGCTTGCAGACACAAGATGGCAGAGCTATTGGCCGATAACTCGAAACAGAGGTACAATTCTTGCCCCTCCCTAAGACGTCAGATGGAACCAAGATATGCCAGATGGGGAAACCGGAGCCCCATTGAACCTACTCTGAAAGAAGTAAAGCAAACCCAAGCTAGATTCCTCAACCACGCCCTTCATTGGCTGTAGAAGACCCTGTTACTCCCCGCTGCTCCATCTGAGTGGCACGCTCCGAGCACCCCCACTAGCTCAAACATAATCAATGGTTGGCCGGGTTGGGGTACTCCGGCCAGTGTCCTACCGGCTGGGCGAACCCTTAGGAGAGTTGAAAACAAGTGAAAAATTCGAGTTAAAGGCTTCTGCTGTACTAGGACCCTGCAGGACCTCTCCAGCGGTGCCCAAATCTCAGGATGTAGAGGACCGAGCATACTTGGGGTGGAGACGACCCAACACCCTCGAGAGGGGCAAACCTGAAGATACATTCTCGCAGAGCAGCTGCCCGAAGAAGCACTTCTCCGTGTGCAGGCTGAACCAGAACTCATTCGAAATACCTACAAACTTGAACCAACGGGTCGCAGAAGGCGCCTGACGGTACAGCTGCCAAGCCCGACGTCAATCCCTAACTCCCAGAGTGCAGCTGCCATCCACCAGGTCGGGTGAGGAAGCGCCTGCTGCCATAAGCAAAAGGTCCTCTTCTTATCCACTTACTTCGCCACCCATGGGCTAAAGTTACTTAGATTCGTAGGAGACACGGAGGATCGACGTACACCAGGAACGGATGTACTTCAACCCCTGCGCTGAAAAAAAGCATTAGGGTAGTGATCACTGTTCCTCGTGTTGCCCGACCCCTTGAAGACGAAGGACAGAGTGACAGACATGGAACAGAAAAACAGGTCCAGCACAGATTCCTGGATTTCACTTCCATAGAGGTGCAGGAAGGTAGGTGTCCAGGAAGGCCTATAGGACCACCAGATCCAGTTATCCCGAGGAGCGAGTAAAAAGGCGCCCCCTAGTGTCACTATGAAACCGTTCCCTAGACCCAGTGGTGTGCATTAAAATGCCCCTCTAAAACTATTAGCCGGGGGAAGGACCCAGTCCATGACAACCACTCAAACCTTGTGACCTGCCCAACCACATGCAGAATCCCAACGTTAAGCCAGGAAGTGCCCCACCAGACCCTAAACACACAAGCATCAATACCAGGCAAGAGAAGGAAGGAGTACAGCATGTAAGGATCTCACCCTCTAATCAAGACCCACACATTGTAATTACCAGGCCTGAAATACAGCTAAACCCCGGAATCATGAGCGAAGAGCCCAATGGGAGCTTAGCTTTCAACCCTACACAAAGGCTTTTAACTTCATCCAATTTATTCGCTGCTCATCGCATATGCCACAAGCAGATGGGGCATTTCTAAGATGTCAGCCCACACCAGCTTCCAGTGGACCGTCCTGCAAAGTGGCCCTGACAGCAACACTTGAGTCATCCTCACACGCTGGAGTCAAACACTCAACACCACTGCCACCACACCAATGTCGGGGACCAGGACATCGCCAGCTACCGAGAGAGATGAAAATCTGTTAGATTCAACAGCCTGAAACAGCCTGCTGGAAGCACTATCAGGGATGATACCGTGACCGATTTCGCTGCTACACACACCAAACACATCCCTGGCAGAACCGAGGGGCCTGCTGCCACCAAGTCACAAATGGCAGTGGATACAGGAGGAGGAGAGGGTGAAGGAAGAGGAGGTAAAGACTACGACACATCTTCCAAGAGTACCTCCACCACTGGGACTCCAGGAGCCCGCTGCACATCTACCAGTTGGGCACAGAGGGAGGACAAACACATGGCAGACACCACACAATAATATGGAGCAAAATTTCCTCACATGCCCATGCAAGCCACACCGCAGGCACCTTGGCGGTCTGTCAGCTACCGCCAAAAAAGTAAGGATGCCTCTGAACGAGATGATGTCGGGAAGCTCCCAATGCTAAATAATACGAGCTCAGTGTACTTCTACAAAAAGAACTCTACTAACGCTAAAGAAAAAAAGGATAGTAAAAGCGGATTTTCGACTTTTCATCTCGCAATTGCTAATGAAAAAAAATGGAGCGTATTACTTTGGAACAAAAATGTGATATATCCCCAAAACGTTACTCGTTATAGATTTCTGCCAAACTTTACGCCCGTTTGAAGTAGTGATATCAACCGCCATGAAATTTTAATCTCACGGGCTAAAATTTCAAGTGTTAAATGAAATACTTGAAAATTGTGTCTTCGGCAATTTTCAAATTTTTTATTTAACCTTCAAACTAAGTGGGATTAACTTGGCGAAAGAGCTTGACATTTGATATCATGACTTCAAACGGCCGAAAAGCTTGGCGAGAATCTTTAACAAACTTTGTTTTGGTAGCCTTCAGCGAGCAACTTCTAAAGACCAACCAGCAATGATGCCTTCAATACAGGCTTGTTGCAAGCTCAATACTCATACCATGCAGAATGTGCCGTTCCTTCATAGGAATAAATGGGTATTTAACAATCACACTCCAACCCTCGGGACATTATCTAACAATGCCCGCGGGCACTGGTACGCCCTTATTATATAATGCCCTTTATCCATTACATAAAGACTGTTTTGTGTATTTGTTTTAGTCGTCGAAAAACAGAATAAAAATCCCGAATCAAGCCCGTGATCTTGGGATCGAGTGAAATTCCGGGATTTGATTCCGTAGTTTTTTCCTTGGCCGATTCTAGGGCTTTAAACAAATATTCTAATCATGATTTTGGATCTATACCATTTACCATTTGTTTCTTGTTTTGTACAGCATTTAGTGCACAAAGAACCTATTGAATTAAACCCCTTCGATGTTGTAGTTCACTTAATGTGTTTTTGGACGAAGTTACTTGAAATTTTGAAAGTTATTGGCATTTCCGAGAATCTGAATTACATCAAGAGCAAGGCTGGACTAAGAAACTAGCTAGAGAGCCAGTGCTTTGGCAGTTCGTGTTTGTGTGGACTTCGTTGTCTGGGTTCGTACATTTTCTTCTAAACAGTTGATTAACTTCCACAGATTTAATTTATCAATATCGATAGGCTATTAGCTAAGAATTCCCTGGCATAAGGAAAAGTTAAAAAAGAAAACACCAATTAGGATTAAGCTGTGTCGGTGTTCTGTAGCTCAATTCAGGAAGCAGTGCAAAACAAGCAATGCTCTATATGTAGTTCAGGCTTTAATAATAAAATCCGATTGCAAGTAAAGGATTATCGAATTAAACAGTAAACATTAAGGTCTGGTCCTCCTAAGTCCCAGCGTACACAAGCGTGTCTACTACAAAATGGGAAAAAAGTAAGTCGTTATACGCGTATCGCAGTATGTTGCAGGTTATTAAAGGCACAGCTGTCCAGGCTCGACAATCAGCTTGCCGCCACAGTTGCCGAGAAGAGGTGGTGTTGGCCCGTGTACGTATTGGTCACACCAATCTAACTCATTGCTTTCTCACGGTGGCGTTCAAAAGCTCATGATGAAATTCCCTGATTTTTCCAGGTTTTCCAGACCAATACTGGCACTTTTCCCTGATCCGTAATCTGCACAAAACTAAGAACCGCACTTAGGCCCACATTACTTAGGCCCAAGACGTTTTCACTTTATCAGAAAGGAAACAAAAAAATCATTAAGTTTGAATTGAAATAAAGTGAATTGTTTTAGAAGTAAAAAATTAAATCCGAAATTAGCTATTCGTTATAAGTGAAAGAGACTTTCCGGAAACTGTTCAAATTTCCTGAGTCTCATTATGTATTTATAAAATTTTCTGATATTTCCTTGAATTTTCCAGACTTGATAAATTCCCTGATTTTTCCCGGTTTTCCAGGTAGAACATCACCCTGTTCCTTTTGAGAGGAAATATCCCTTCTGAATGTCATTGGTGTCACCCGACACTTACGGTCCACCATGCATTAGGTTGATTGTTACAGTCTTGATGGTGTTCAACCCCGTTTCCGCCTTCTGCGAGATTTGGGCGATGCGTCGGTTCACCTTTCCAGGGTGTTTTAATTTTTGTAGCAGGTACAGCTATATGATAAGATCTAAAGACCTAGCTGTCGACGCGCCATAAAACTTTATTCCCCCTGGCCCTAGCATAAAACCCCGAGTCCCAGATTACACAGGCGTGTCCTGCTACGAGAAGGGCAAAAGTAAGCCTGCGGACCCAGACAAGAATAAGCAGCAACTGCCCAGTGGTCACCCATCGTCTGCAAACCAAGTGAATGCCACTTCAAATCGTTTAACTGGACTAACGGGACTTTAAAACAAATGTTCCATGTTACTTCAAGTCTTAAGAGGATGGACAATGTTCTACTCGGCCCAGCATACTTACGTCATGAGTCCCAGAGTACACAGGTGTGTACTGCTACAAGATGGGCAAAAGTAAGCCCCGCAGACCCCGAGCAGAGCAAGCAGCAACAAATAGCCCAGTGGTCAACGTCCTCACCTCCAAGCCAGGTGAACGTCAGTTCGAATCCCACGACTGACCTATTAAAAAAAATGTTCCACGTCAGTGCGGGTCCGTCAGAAGCTTAATGCTGACTGTCAGCATCGGTAACCAGTTTTCAGAATTACGGTTTGGCGCTTCTGGGGTTAATGTACAGCGGAAACAGATAAAATTTTCTCCTTTCCTCCGCCTTCACAGATGTGCAATGAGTCTGCTGCACCGGAGGGTTGTTCTCGTGCGTTGGATTGCCAAACGTTCACTAGTTTGCGCAGTAAGACACTGTTAGTATACGTGCATCAACTGGGATGTGAGAACAGATCTTGAACCCAACCAGAGTATCCATCCCACCCAGGCCAACCACCCCAACTACACACTACCAAGTTATCTGTTCCGTGTCCACAGCACCCTATGCACAAGTCCACGCATCCCATAGCAGAGTTTGTAGCATCTGTAAACCAAGCACCGGAAGGGAAGCGTTATTGGAAATACTTCCGGGAAGTAATGATTTGGAGAAAATCAAAGCAAAATTGTTAAGGTGTTCGCACCACGCTATCAGACATACAAAATAATCATTTTCGAGTATTCAGACTCGTTGCTTCACTTCCAGGCAAATAAAAAATTATAAAAAAATAAAACAAAGAAACGGATGTATGCAAAGTAGGCTACCGAGTTTCTCCCTTACGAAAGAGAAACAAGGACAACCAACATGACTAGAAGATAGAAGACTGTGCAGCCATGTTACCTATAGCAGGCTCCTTTATTAATAGTGATGATGCATCCTGGGAAACCGCATGCATCATGGGAAACTAGCATTATGAGTACAGGTGATCAATACCCAGAATAACTCTTGCAGCTGCCTCTAACTACAGGAATCAAGGACCACGCTAGTGGTCAGCCCGCCACGTTCAATAATTGTCACACTTCATTGTAACTTCATTGTAAGAAAGTCATTATTTAACTCCTGCATTGTTGTTGCATGGCCATTAGCTTTGGTACTTATATGAAACCAGAGTTGAGCGTATTTCACGATGAGGAGGATAAATACCTATGCGGCGAAACAGCTTGAAAATTGTTGGAATTGGGCAGCCTTTGTGCCCTGACAAGCAATAGTTGTATTTCAATCAATCGCACGAACTGTTTCAAGGTGATAAAAGTGCGTGAAGATCGTTAGTTTCAGCTGACTACTGACTACTTACTGACTACTATATACCGACTACTGACTAATTCTGCTCATATAAAATAAATTATGCGACAGATACGAATGAAATTTGGTATTCAGCACTTTTTAACTCCAATAAGGTGCCTGTTAAGGTTTGACGTTTGAGGAGGCATTAACTAAAAAGATTGCAATCATTAGTAATGCTATTTTTCCGTATGTTGAAAAAACGCCACCGGTGATCAAAATAAGCATTACTCGTTATTAGTGTTAACGAGTAACAATGCAAACGGACTGCCAGAAATAATCGGCAACACAATATTGTTGATAAAATGCACGCGCATGCATGCATGGCTTCGGGCCACTAAGCTCTTAATAACTCCGCAGTCCGCGCTACTTATTGTTGATGGTTGAATAGAAATCAGCAAACGCTTTAATTTATGTGATTGAAGTCCTCACTCCAGCGAAACTAAAAAAAAATTAATATCTCCGTTCGTATTCAATATTTTTCGACCATACCTGGCCAGATAGTAGATAAATGGGCAGTGGCAACAATAAGACGCAAAAAAATACAAAAGAAGTGATATCTAAAACGAAACCCACAAGGGTGAAAGAACCTGCCAAGTTTCAGCCGATCAAAGTAGTGATATCAGAGCCAAAAAGGCTGCCACCAAGTTATACATCAGTTGCCAAGCAAACTCACCGACTATTACCTCACACGTTAAATCAAAAACTTGACCATTGCTCCCGATAGTAGCAATGGTCAGGTTTTTGATTTACCGTTTGATCTAATACTCGGTGGGATTAGCTTGGCAACTAATGTAGTAACTTGGTGGCAGCCTTTTTGGCTCTGATATCACTACTTTGATTGGCTGAAACTTGGCAGGTTCTTTCACCCGTGTGGGTTTTGTTTTAGATTAATATAATTTAATCTCTAGACAATAGGTTATTACTGAGTGCTAGAAGGTGCAGCCCACATACAATACAATGTAAGTTCTGCATTGTTGTTTACCTTCAAAATATAAGACCAGCAGAATTCCCACTTAATCGAATGATTTACGTCTTTCGTGGCATGTACGCGTATTTTTCTTTTGACGCTTTAACTGCATAGAGATTGCCCATTAACACATCCAGGAGTGGGATTTGGGAGGGGTGGGTTACGAGAAGTGGGATTAATGTGTCGCTTGACAGTTTATTAAGACTAATGACAAAAATCACGAAGATGTTATTCTAGAAGGAAGACACAATAACCGGAAAAATTGGGAGTTTAGGGTCATTTCACACCTGTTGTTTAAGACGAGATAGGGGTCATCTGTAATCGCCGCACCTTGTTCTCGGGCCCCCCCCCCCCCCCCTCCTCACCAATCTTTGTCGGTCTTTCTTTTCATTTGGAAATAAATGGGGACCCGCCTTCTAGGGCCAGACTGGAACCAATCGTCGAGCGACCCAGGGGCGACTTGGGCTTCAGGGCTGCCCATGAATTTGGCCGTGTGTCGGGGCCCCACCCTCGCCCCTGCGGCCCTCGCAGACCCACGCCAGGCCACGTGATTTAGTGCAACGCAGTCTTCGCGCCCATTAATAACGATAACTCGCAGTTAATGGCTGACGGGGAACACGATCACCAGTGTTATTAATTACAATAACCCTCCTTTGGATTGGTTTTATTATAACCCCGAGATATTTATAGAGGTTCCAATTACCTGAGTTTAACACTGACAAAATGTTGTTGTTTGGCGTATTAGCTGTTGATGTAGTACTAATGCAAGGATTTAACGACAGAGGACGTAACAGCGGACACGGAAGAGGGACGATACATAACTAACTATTCACTTACACGAAACATACCTTGTATCTGGATGGCTTTTTCATTTCGTAATTGCTAAGAAATTTTTTTTTTTTTTCATTTTGGTTCAAAAGGTGTGATATCTACCCCAAAACAAAACTTGTTAAGGATTCCCGTCAAGTTTTTTTGCCGCTTGAAGTCGTGGTATCAAACGCCAAGTTCTTTCGCCAAGTTAATCCCACCGACTAAGACTTCGAACGTTAAATGAATTAACTGAAAATTCCTCAGTAAGCAATTTTCATATATTTCATTTAACCTTCGAAATATTACACGGTGGAATTAACTTGGCGATATGGCTTGACGCTTGATATCACGACTTCAAACGGCTGAAAAATTGACGGGAGTCCTTAACAAGTTTCGTTTTGGGGTAGAAATATTACTCGGTGGAATTAACTTCACGTTTGGTATGACGACTTCAGACGGAGAAAGCTTTTCGGCATTCTTGTCTTAACTTTTACATTGTTGGACGGGTCAATGCTACTAGTGATTTACAATCGCCTTACAGTTATTGCGAAGACGTTAAACCCCAAACTTTCTCATGTTTTGGTCTAAGATGGCTACTACAACATTTTTTTTTTAAGTGTTATAAATTGAACGCTTCCTTATTGGGGCAAAACGTGCCAATTTCAGTAGCTTATTGCTTTTTGGCTATATACGTTGGCCAAACCAAATTTGAGATCAAAGCAGACAGATGGCTGTGGCTGACGTGAGTACGAATACTGATTTTAACACTGACTAAATACTTTTGTTACATTTCCGTGTAATCTACGGCTTCATAGCCATGTAGTCAGATGCGGTAAGTTCCCTCAAGGTGAAAGGTTTTTGATCCACCATTGCTGTGAGTCGGTATGTGGCCACAACATGTAAACTTAAACAGCAACTCGTTGTCGATCCAATTTTAAAATCCTTTACACTTCCTTCAAACATAACGCTGTCTCTTCCAGAACAATAAAACCAAGGCGCTGTTTGCGACTCACAGCATTTAAGCAGAACACTCGCATATCTTTTAACGAGATGACTCGTGTTATTGCTTAACACGGAGAGCTTACCTTAAACGTCAATGGGGCAGATACGAACGTGAAGAATTGGGTAAAGTGTGTAAATTCTCTTCGTGCGTCTTTACACGCCTGGGTAGCTAACTGATTTGAGAGACCGACGGCTAACAACTAGCCACCATAACGTGAGAATTCGTCCGAAAAGACGACTTTGATTTTAGGCTACAAACAGCTCAGAATGACGCAAAAAGAATAGACTCCGTTCTTCAACTCAGTGTGTTTAAAAACCGTCTCGCTACATTGTTGCGAGTTTAATCCCGGATTTCGACGTTGGAATTTTACCACCCCAACAAGGCCACAACTGACGTCATTGTGAAATCTCCCAAGACCGAAGTCCACCTGACGTCAATTTGTAATATGCCATTGTCGAAATTTAATACTCAATTGTTAGACGATAATCGATCTGATCAATTATTGTAACAAAACATAACATTGATTTGTCTGTACGTAATTCAATCAATTGTAACGCTCGAGCTCGCTTGATCATCCGCCGGGTGCTCCTAACAATTAGCTATTAACCTAAGATTCCATTCCGGCTCCAACTCTCCAACTCCCCGCATCAAAAGGTAATTTCGGCCCTAACATTAGAAATTTTCCCCAATTTCCCCCATCCCCAACTTAAACTCAAACTAGACCCATCCTGTTGTCAGTTCATGACTGCAACCCCGTTACAACTTAATTCAGCTGTTATCAACTTAACCAAATTTTCCCGAAACTTGTAAATCTAAATTTCCCCAAGTTAGCCTAATGCCGTTGACGTTCCATTTAAGGCCTTAAGCCTAGGTTAGTGTCGCCCAAGAATTTCAGGCGAGCCCGAGCACTCCATCGCCCTAATGTTAAATTAAAACCAACACCAAATCTGAACCACGACTACTAGCCTTTAATCCATCCGCTTAAGTAAATTTGGAATTCCTGCAACCCCTAGACCACCACCACGGCACGTTTTAGAGCTTGTCCCTAAACTGTTAGGCCCTTTAACCCTACAACATTTAATTAGTAGTCTGTTTGCACAGTTTGACTTTCGAGGTATTTAACTACACTGCCCACAACTCTCTACAATCTGTATAAACGTTGCTGTATTTAACCCCAAAATCATAGACAATTTTTTCTTCTAAAATTGACTACCGTTTTAGTGAAACTGTTTGACGTGACAGGTTCTGAAGCCGAACACACAAGACTCCTTTCACATTAGCAGGTTTCGCCGATCACTGATGCACTCCATGACTTGGGCTTTTCACACTGTTAGGTTCAGTTTTGAGCCGGACTGCAATCGGACAACTATACTAGGTCATCCCAGATGGAGTGGTTGGTGGAGGCAGCAATGCGGCTGTTTACATTTGCCGGTTTATCCCTGACCGCTTTACAGTCATTTTGACATTTTTGTACGTAGAGGTTGTGCTTCAGGTTGACTTCTATTACCGCTGTCGGACCTGATGAAAACCTGACAGAATTTGTTCTCCTTCAGTTTTCAACCTGGCCGGACAGACCTTATATTGGGAAAGAAGCTTTGTGGTTGTAAAGTGGAAGAGTATACGAAATGTTCCCTCCCTGGCTTATATTTACATAGGTCTCAAGTTAGGGTTTGCCCAGATTTAGATCTATACCAAAACAGAATCCATTTTGGGAACCTCGGAACAAGCAGATTTAACCATTACTTTTGCGTCCATCAAAGGTTTTTCAGCTACACCTCCAAAAGACCATTAGGCGTCATCCCTCGTCCATCAGATTTGCGGTTACCCGAGTATTGTCCTCCGGTCACTTCTTCGTCCATGACTGGCGGTTTCACCCGATCTCGTCCAGGAAGTCGGCAAACCCCCCCCCCCCTTTTTCCCCCTTCCCCTCCCCCCACTGACCACCCCCGCAGCTGCTGCGGGTAATTTGTCCCATTTCATGGGATGCACGCGGATGGACGGATGGAGGGACAGTGACGCGCGTGGATCCTTTTGTTTCCGATGAGGCTTCGATGACCATTGCAGGCCAGCGGGGGAACGTGACGTCACTGATGGCGGCCAACCACTTCCGCCCTTTTGTGTCCTCAACGTTGGTGTTTTATACGAAACAAAAGCAGCTAAAAGGCCACAGAGAGACGGTTTTGCTTGATGCACTCTGTGTGTCTGGCTCAAGACGGGAGAGTCAAATTCCCTCTTGGGAAAAACCGATCGGTTTCAGGTCGATTACTGAAAAGGCAAGTTTGCAATCAATTGTTTTTTGTTTTGTTTTCTTTTTCTTTTTGTGGTTGTAATTTTTGGTCTTTTTGGAAGAAGAGTTTTGGGTTGCCATTCAGCCGCGCGAACGAAGGACAGTTTAGCATTACCCTCGGTGTCAATAAACTTTATTGTCACATTAAAGCACAAAAAAAAAAAGGAGTCACCAATCCACAAAGAACAAAACAGTTCACTTGAATTTTCGGTGCATTCAGGTTTGTATCAGAGGGAAAATTACGAACGGCCTTTCCGACCATACCTTCTTCAGAAGCGAAAACGGCGAGAAGAAGTTGGCAGGAAAGGAAGTTTCTTATTTTCCACCTAATACAACCCTGATTCCACCGAAAATTCACGACACTGTTTTCTTCTTTGTGGTTTAGTGTTTGCTTTTT
This sequence comes from Lithobius niger, assembly GCA_023313725.1. Classification (NCBI taxonomy): domain Eukaryota; kingdom Metazoa; phylum Arthropoda; class Chilopoda; order Lithobiomorpha; family Lithobiidae; genus Lithobius; species Lithobius niger. The sequence goes on from JAHWFP010243051.1 coordinate 20,378, forward strand.
TTCACTTTATTGTGCTGTACATTTAGGGGCTGGTCATTATTTATCGCCGGGAGGGGGGGGGGGGGGGGGGGGGACGCAATCGGGAGGGGTGGTCATGCATTTTTTGGAACCTCTCAAGGGAGGGGGGGTCATACATTTTTCACGTCCCGTCAAGGGGGGGTGGTCAAAACACACTGACCAAACTGGAAGAAAAAGTCATTCTGGACCTCAAAAATGGCACTTTTAGAGTCAAAATTTCTAAAAACGCTTCAGTTTCTGCCCCCGAGGGCCCCCCCCGCCTGGGGAGGGTTATAAGGTTTTGAAGCTATTAGCATCAATACTTCATGTATAGATTTTTTTGGCGTTCAACAGGAAGTTAGGTCACATCATACAAGTTCTCATTTTAACTTTATATACATTTATTTTGCAGGTATTGACGACAGAGTTTGGCGTGGCCCAAAGACGCTCTCCGCCGCAAGCCCCGACTGAAAATGGGACAACCGACCCAGAAGCACAATAAATCCCGGTCAAGATGTAAAGACCGAAAAACAAAACCGCAGCAAACCAAAGGAAAAATAAAATGGTAATCCAAACTACAGCAATCCAGAAATCGCACGCCAGCCACCAGAGAAAACAAAAGGTTAAAGTAACACAAAAACTATCAACCCTCAACCACAGGTGGCATCCAAAATGAAATTAAGCAACAACCCATTACAGTGCACAGTTGAACCATAACAAAAGCCCCATATCTTTAAACTTGAAACAGCCCGCAAATTTAGAACAATCAAAAAATACAATTCCCAACCCAAAATAAAAGAGGTCTCACCAACACCCTCTAGGGGGAAGATAACACTCGCATTCACATCTTCAAACGCTTTGCACACTCTCTCACCAGCAGCCCATCGTTGACAAAAAACCTCACGTGGCTATAGCGGTACCATCTGCGATGGCACGCTTGCGCGCAACCGCAATGTATTCAGCCACGTAGCAATGAAACTCTTGGCAATTCCTTGGATACGATCCATTCTGTTTTTCCTCATTAGGACACGGCACTCCTCACCATATAAAAAAAAAAAATACTAGTTTCTGGTTTATCAACTCATTGTTCGCTGA